>OMLI01063420.1:20308-37451 GCA_900302605.1 Rondeletia loricata
TCAATGTCAGCATCCGCCAGCATCTTCGGCATGCCTGTCACAGGCCTGACCTCTGGAGAACCCCAACCCTGTTCCGAGGATGAATCCGCTGCAGCCTGGGCTGAGAAGCTACACGCAAATATATATAGCGTACATACAGACTGCCCTGAGGCAGGCAAAGCAGAGAGAGTGGATGGAAAGCAGGCTGATGGCCAAGGGGAAACCTGGGAAAGATGAGGAAGAGAGGAGTGCAGTGAAATGGTGGGAGCTGGGGATGGGGAACTGGAAGACGATGGAGAGAGATGGAGCAAAGATAGGCAGCCGGAAAGAAGGACGTATTGGATTAAGGAAGATAATTTCACGTGACACGATAAGCGGAAGGAAACACTGAAGGACAGAGGACGATGGACAAGGCTTAGCCCTGACTGGAGGCAAGAGGACACACAAGAGTGGATAGAAGAAGGACTTGGTATGAGAAGGAAATACTTTCTGAATGCACGATTCAGAGTCTGAGTCATAACCACGGTGGAAGATGCAAACACACAAAGAGTAATTATGCATTTGGCTACATACAGCTGCAAATGACCAGGTAAACAAGCCTACATCTGCATGAGAGCAGTGCTAATGCCTCATAATGTAGCGTGAACGGGGAGCATTTCTCCTTCTTTACTTCATAGCCCCCCCTGGACTCAAAACACAGAGAAAAATACGTTCTGAAATTACCACAAAGTTTCATTAGGGAAAAAAGCATGAGGTGCAAGCTAATTAACTTATAACCCCGAACAAATTGCCTTCTGTCTGCTCCAGATCCGCCAGATTAAAAAAATACAGCTATTGTTGAAATATAATGGAGATGGAGGTATAGGAACGTCGACACCAACAGTGAGCCTTATCAATCCAAGCACACGTAGTCCATTAGCAGGCTGGAAGACTTTGAAGTGATTAATTGATTTTTAATTGGCTGAGGCAACGCGGCGGCCACAGGCACAGCATGATGGCTTTCAGGAAGAAAAAGAAATCTGTTTGACAACCCCTGGCCATTGTTATCTTCATCACACACACACACACACACACACACTAATGCCCCCGCACTAGTAACCCCCTGAGTGTGGTTGTGATGATGTTAATTGAGAGGTAGCGGCTCTGTGCTTCTCATGCCATCCAGCTCGCCGGGAACAGGATAATCATCGGGACTACGCATAGGCTCCTGCTCCCTGGCCCACAATCCTTTGCTGTCGCGAGTTCTCTGGGGCTTAGCTGGTGTCAGGAACCCTTTTCATCCCTCAGCTCCGCTCTGACAGAGCAGCCTATTAAACTCGCCTTTATTATACAGGGCCCCGATACGCCCTAAAATAAAGTCCGGGAAGACTATCACAGATGCTGTCGGTTTTATTTCCGCATTTATTATGTTCGGCCTGCTCTGAACGAGATCTTGAGAGCTGTACACACACACACACACACACACACACACACACACACACACACACACACACACACACACACATACACACACACAAAATGTGTTTGTCACAGTGTAACTAAATATGTTTTTCTCATAGTTTCCTCAGTGCTCCTCCTTCTTCTGCGTTTTAATCTGGTAAATTTGGATATGTGAAACCTCTGTGTTTAGTTGTGGCAGGCACGAAATGAAATGTGATTGGGTACGGCGGCGAAGCTCCCTATCTGATACTCCCAAGCCTCTTCTCGGAGAGGAGCGGCGTTATACGTTTGAAGAGGGGCTCCTGCTTTTTGATGCAATCACCGAGGTAAACATGAATCTGAGAGGGGCCGCCGAAAGCGATGATTCATTGTGGAGGTGTGGGACATAAGGCAATTATCAGCATACAAAACAGACGATGTTTGATACACACGGCGAGGTGTGCTTTGCGGAAGGGGGTTTATTGGTTTGCCTAAGCATTAGTCATTGCACTTAATGCTGCAGTGTAAATAGGCCTGCTACTATACGGTAAATTGGCTAGTGGTGGGAAAACGTATTTTGTTGAGGAAGCTATTAAACCAGCAGTTTCATCACCACAGGCCATTGCATGCATCACTGGGGAGCCTATGTCGCTATGGTAAACATACTGCGATATGTGTTCACACTATGTGCGCCTTGATATACTGCGACCTATTTGCACAGCACATCTAATGTACAGAACATCTCTTTCTTTACACTGGCGGTATTATATTTGATCCGTGGCCCGTCTTTCCTGCCGTGGCATTCCCTGAGATGGGAATATTGCCTGAACAACACATTCACTTCCATTCAGTTGCTTAGCTGAATGGCTGCTGTGATGCACCAGCAAAGCGAGAGGAGCTGGATGCCTCTCAGCATTGAATATCTGTCTGTGAAATTCTGCAAATGAAGAGGATTTCAGCATTGCCAGAAACTAAAGAGGTTGAGGTAAATCTCCGTGGTCAATAATCCTGACCTGATGCGTTGACCAAACTCACCCACCCATCGTTCCTCTCAGGTTCCTACGCAGGCAGTCTCCTTAGTTTCATAGTACAGGGGATAGCAGTATCAGATCCTGTAAAAAATGGTGGTTCTTCAGGCTGATTCTCATGTTTGCAGAAAATCATTTTTCTATGGCATGGCTCAGGCACCATTTTTTTTCTTTAGAGTGTAGCAGACACAGCAGGCTGCTTTCTAATCCCCAAGGAGAGAGGAATTTAGGACAGTTTCTCACTAGCTGCATTTCTTTTTATTAGCACAATTGGAACTTAATGTGAAAGTTACACCGAAGCATAACCCCAGTGATCAGGAGCTCCAATATAAAGTTAGTATCCTGAACTGCGGATGTTTCTCTGTCAGTGTAATTGCTACAAGCGCTTCAACTCATAACACAACTGAAGCGTTACACCAGTTGATGTGTGTTTGAAAATGCTTTAGTTTCAACTTTCTCTCTCTCTTTTTCCCCTCAGTAATCAGTATCTTTACAACTGCTCTGATTTTCATCTTTTCTCCCTGAGTGGGTTCAACAGTCATTTGGTTTTTGGCGGTGAAAATGTATCGGCATTAATCACAGGGGATGGCATGGGTTTATTGAGATGAGTTTTCTGATGGAGAACATTCTGCTGCACTCTGGCGATGATTTCTAGTGCATCTACTGTCTAAATTTGTCAAGTGTTTTGAGGTGTTTTCTGTCTTTTAGAGTGGTAATTAGGCAAGTACGGTCCTTCCTCAAGCACCATATCTACATGACTCGGCTATTTCAACCAATTTATCTCCAGACTGTCACAACAATGGAAGCGAATGAAGAAAATGGGTATCTCAGACATCCTCTTTTTACAAACTCACAATGCTGCACCCATAGTCACAGACAGTGCTGGAAACTGTGTTATGATGGCTTCCTTCAATCTCAGCACAATTCCAGGTGTGTATCATGTGTTTTAAAGTCTGGTTCCGGAGATATTGAATGAAGGACTTAAGGTAAGGTATATGACTATCAGTTCAAAAAGTGTACTGTATGTTCAACATCTCCCCTGCTGTCTTCATGCTACTCGCTAGATGATTTTTCTCATGTGCCACAGAGTGATAATAGTGCCCCGTCATTGTAAGGAGATTGTGTCCCGAAACGGGAAGCTGCGGCAGCTGAGTCCTTCGGATCCTCTCTCCCCAGATTAAAAGCTTATTCCAATTATATTTCTCCCTCCCTTATAAACAAGGCAAGCTTTGCATTCCCTGCAGAGAAGTGCTGGTAAGTAGCTTTGCAAACATTTGGGCACAAATTGAAGCTTTGAATGAGCTACTTCTTGTTTGTGAAATGAATGTCCAAAGACATAAATGGATTATAAGTCATTTGACTATATTGTGGAAAACAAATGTGGTAATTGTTTTGGTAATCTGATATTGACTTAAGTAAATCTTTGTTAGAGAAAGGAAAGACAATTGACAATGGTAGCCATTACAGAAGTCTCCATCCTGCATCATTACAACAGTGAACACTGTGGACAAATCTGTCTTGAACAGTGTATAGTTAAACAAAATCTCTTTTTCCAAATCTTGAATTTTTCAGTCAACTGGTTGTCAGAGCATTCCTTGTGCTCTAATGAAAAGAAAAGAAAATATGTTTTTTCCAAACAATATCTCTCAGGGACAGTCAAGCCTAGTTTCTTTATGGAGCTCTATTAACATATGGGTTTGTCACAAAGTGCAAAACCAAGGGACAGATCGAGCAATATCACAGCAATAGTGCAGCAGGCATGCAGTAAATAGTTGGATTCTTTGATGGCTGCAATCAGGCTACTGACAGCTTGCCTTGGTGTAAAAAAATAAATCACGCGTACTTTCAGTAAAAAAATTGGTCATATGCTACAAGTATAAAGCTTAGATGTCCACACTAGCAGTGGGCTGTGCTATATGTTTACCAGTACTGCTTTTGGCATCATGGCAGGTCCACCACTTTGCATATTCATGTGAAATGGAAACTAGGCCTGTCGGTGAAGTTGCAAACTCAGTCGTCAGTAGTAAGAAATTGTCCCTCAGTATAGGGGTGCAGATATTTTACTATCAGCCCAGTGTCTGTGTGTTACTGTAATGCTCTATCGGGTCAGTAGCTAGGGGACGTGAAAATCTGGGCTTCATAGTGAGATAGAGATTGTTTTAATGAGGCAGAGCTGTCCACTCTTGGTCTCTAACGAAAACCATATTGATACTGGATACCCAGCTAAACCACAGCCATCTTCTTAGGATTCCATCAGCATCTGTTTCACTGCCAAACTAAACACAAGGTCTTCGCTCCCTGACGGCAGCCAGGGTTATGCATGAATTGTTCGTTTCTTACTGTATAATCATCTAAAGCTATGAATATATCCACAGCTTCTAAACGTGTGAGTTCCGCACAAAGTTTCAGAACAACTATCTTTGCATCCTCAACCGCTTACCGCATGTTATACATTAACAAAGGTTATTATTATGGAATAAAGCCATTCAGCTGAATGATCGCTCACTCAGAAAGTCTGAGCACATTTACGCTGACAATGCAGTGCTAACTTTCCACTAAGCATTCACATTATACAGTCAGCCCATATTCGGATACGTCTAAATGAATGATGTGCAATTACTGTCCCTATTCCCCTCCTTGCCCCATGCTATGTGCATGCACAAGCACCGCCGCGGCAAACCCCGACAAGGCAAGCTGCGACGTCATATTGCATTATGGAGAATGACCTCTGTCGGAGTCTATACTTAATCAAAGATGATTAGTTCAATTTACTACGGCTGCTTGGTAATTGGTGCACAGAGGACCGGTGGCACCAGGGAGAGGTCAAACTAGACTGCAATTCACCCCTTCTGTCATCTGGATGATTTCTGTGGGTAAACATTCGCAGTGGCTCAGCGGGTTAGGATACCCATACCCGCAACATTCTGGGTTTGAACCCGGCCTTTTATCTCTGCTGCAAGTCCCCCTCCCCTCTAGCCCATCTTCCCTGTCATTCTCCACTGCATACTAGCTGAGGCAGCAGGGTGGCGTCAGACCATCCTTCAACTGGAGGACCCGGGCTCCAGCCCCCATGAAAGCAGGCATCCGCCCTGCTGAAGTGTCCTCGAGCAAGTCACTGAATCCCTGCCCAGCTCTAAAGGTGCTCTTCTGTGGCTGTCCTTGTGCTCCAGCCTCCCTGTGGAGGAGGGCAAGCGAAAAGAGAATTGACATTCTGGGATCAATAAACTATCACAAAAATACATGGGTCTGAAGCTCGCCTATTATCTCTGTAAAATCAATCAGCAGTGGTTTAATATTGTCCAGTGTTCCATTCAAACATTCAAGGGTCCGTGCATTTAAACAATCTGGGCTATACTCGACTAAATACAGGGAGTATAGTGAATACTAATACACAGTGAAAATATTACAAATGGGAATTGTTTATATTAAGTCAAACAAGATCCATCATCTGTCATCTAACGCTGACAAGGATGGTAGCTGAAATTATACAGGATTGATGTGTGTGTGTGCGTGTGTGTGTGCATGCGAGCTCATGTGTGTGTCCTTCTGTGTTTTGCATGCAGGGCTGTGTGCGTCTGCGCTCCTCTTAGACATGTGGGTCCTGCGCGTGCCATTTGAGACCCTCCCCTGTCACACTTGCGCTCTCTCTCTTTGTGATATGTGACTGCTTGCAGATAAACTGTGCCATGCGTCAGATGTGACAGCTGCTGATAAAACGCTCACAAATATCTTGTCTTCATGAAACCTGTCAAGAGTGGAAAATCAACTTTTTACCCCTCTGCAGCTCCTATACATGGCACGTATATAAGCATGTATAAGCATGTATATATAAGAGAAATGAGAACCCTGCTCTGTGTGAGAGAGAGAGAGAGACAAAGAGGGACAAAGAGAGAGAGAGAGAGAGGCAGAGACAGATACAGAAAGTACGTCAGAGAGACAGGAATGTTACCAGTCTCCCCATCTTTTCCCCATCTCTCTTTACCATTAGAGGCCTTTTCATGCACCCAATGCACTGTCAAACAGCCTTCATCAGAACTATCCCTGACTCCAGTTTGTTAACTGTTAGAAAGTGACTAAAGTCAGTGAAAGTCTTGCCCAAGGCCTCGGCTCCCTCTGCAAATTAACTGAAAGCTAATTAAAGCCATTTGAGCAAAATGAAACGATGCAACACAGGTTAATTGCCACAGGTGATGGAAGTCACTGTTAAGATGTGCGCATCCAATAGGCAGGGTGTTATGACGGCGTTTTTTTCTTTCTATGACTAAAACCAATTATGAATTTGAATACCGATAGCAATGAGATGTCAAGGCTACAACAGTCCAAAAAAGATATCAATAGGTATCACTGATCACAGGCATTCTTTCTGGATCTGAGTTTTTCCTCAGCAGCTCTCAGCAGCTCACCCAAGCAAAACCACCCAGAAGATCCCCAGAGAGCCAACCCATAACTGGGAGCGGGCAAAAGGCCCTGCAGTTCATTAAGGGTGCGATCACACCTAGTAGGTGTCACCTACGGTTTGTTTTCTTTGGTCCGAACCATAGTGGAAATGTTTACTTTGTTGCATTTTTGCATAGCTAGAGCCTGGACAGTTTCATTCGTTCAGCCAGTAGACTCTACCGTGGTCCTGTGTAGCTCAGCTGGGTGGAGCATGGCACTAACACTACGAGAGTTAGGGGCTTTATACCCTGCGTAGCTCAGTAGGTAGATTATCGCACTAACACAGCACATATTATTAGGGGGGTTGATTCCCTGTGTAAGTCAACAGGCAGACCGTGACTCCTGCACTGCCGGGGATAGGGATTCAATTATCCATCCCCACTGTGGCCACTCATGCTAAAAACGCATGCACTCATGATACTGTATGTTGGATAAATCGCATCCATTATTAGGGCTGTATCTCTGTCCTGGTGTCGTGTTGTTCCTGCTGACCTCAGAGGAGGAATTTCAGTGGCAACAAATTATATTATTGTGTCTTATTGCAATCAGTTCCCACAGTTTCACAAAACCACGTCTGTGAATAGCAGATAACATATATTGTAATGGGTAATTAAAACGGTTCCCTTTCTTTTATCAACAGCCAAGCTCCGAGAGGAACCGAACGTGAGCTAATTCCTGATGGGCAGGGATTAGTACGTGGACCTGCAAAAGTCTCTTTCTAAAAGAGGGAAGAGCAAATGATGGATGGCAGCGAGAAGAAGAAAGAAGAAAGAGCGAGAGAAGAGGGAGGGGATAGAGAGCCACACATAGACAGAGAGACAGTCTGCTAGTTCCAGCCTGCTATCAAATCTAAGAGGTATGAGACAGCAAAATGCATTATAATGCCTATTGAAAATATCCTCACTGCCTGATGGAACCCCACAGGAGATATGAACAGTCTTGCCTCAACAGTTTCTGATCTAATTTGACAAATGGATACCTATGATGCAATTCCTATGATAGGTAGGCAGTGGAGTGCGGGGCGCTGCCACTTAGAATTTAGAAATATGTCTTCCCTTTCTAACTTCCTCCTCTCCTGTTCTTGATCCCAAACTAGAATGATGCATTAAAATATTTCCATCAAGCTGTCTCGCAGAGGCAAAATGGAGTTTGACGTTTGACATGGGCTCGCTTTTCTATTCTGAACACAGTGTTTGACCTTTCTCAGTAATCACTGTAATTAGCTTTGAGCCAACTCACATAACTCATACAGTGTGGACAGACATGACTCACATTAATCAATTCTAGTGCCATAACCCTCCCAAACACACACCCACACACACATCTATCAAATTCTCGTCCAAATCCTAATATTAATTCAGAGTTTGGAGTTGTGTCGTGGGTGTGACAGGGGCTCACTGTCGAGTGTGTGTGTGTGTGTGTGTGTGTGTGTGTGTGTGTGAAGATAATAAATCTGCTGCTTTCAAACTCTTAATTAGATTGACCCTCTCAGTGAATCTGTGACATCATATATGTGAGGCTGAGACTGACTCACTTACTCCCAGACCTGAAGTGCAAGATGGGGTGATGGGGAGATTACATTTTCCATTCAGTCTGATTATCTTATTTTTCTTAGAACTAGTGAAAAAACCTGGTATTAGGGTAAGATCATTTCACTTAGTGGCAATTCAGCTTTTTTTCAATCAAGTAACATCTTAAAGTGGTGTGATCTGCTTTATTTCAAGATATTGGAAACAAGTGAAATTATCTCAACCCAGTGGCAGATTTTTTTCACTTGTTTTAAGAAAATATAAGACGTTAAAGACTAAGTACAAGATTAAATGACTTATTAAGATGAATAGTCAGATTTGAGTCTTTTATATATAGCACTTTTGTTTAAAACAGTTTTGCAAAATGCTTTAAAGCTGCACTAGACAACCATATGGCAGCGAGAGGTAACTGAACTTCAAGATCCAGAAATCATGTGACGTGACGTCAGTAAACTGCACACAGCACGCTCATGTTTACCAACCCGGCCGGTCTGTAATCGCTCTATACCAAAGGTTAAAGGAACGACAGAGGCAAAAGACCTAACGTCGTTGAGTTTTCTAAGAATTTCCCCTAATAAAGCTACAGATTAGATCGTGCAGGGATGATGTTTGTGGTTGATCTTGATCTCATTAGAGATGCGCTCACATCTCCCACTCAACAAAGTAACGCTATTACGCCATTAATGCTATTATGAAAGTGATCACAATGTTAAGATACTTGGCAACAGGCAAAATGCAGCAGTGCAGCAGTGATGATCTGGGTCTGTCACAACCCTCCATCAGCAGAGTAATCACACAAATAATTATAGCTCTTTACAGCCTCATATTGTGGTGCAATTTATTTAATTCCCACTGGACGTGTGCACCTTGCAAGCCAACAAATCTGGCATTTATGGATGTAGCGGGCTTCCCCGGTGTTGTCGGGGTCACTGATGGGACACATCGTCCGCATCATCGACAATCTACTCCCGTCCAACAACCCTATTTATATAGGCTTGAAAATATAGGCCAGCAATTATACACATCCTGGCTGAGGATCTGAGGCCGGCACTGGCTCATAGGGGGTTAAAAAGTCTGCAGTATAGCTTGGGGCCAGACCTAACCATGTTTGAAAAGTGCTAAGTAAAATCTCACGAACAGTTCTAAACCGAACAGTTAACCAGTAACTACATGCCAGATTTGAGGCGATGTGATTTTGTCTGTTTGTACCAGTTGAAATCCTAGCTGCTGCATTTTGTACAAGCTGGAGACGTGAAAGAGACTTTTGATTGATGCAAGAATAAAGAGAAATACACTAGTCTAAACATGAGGAGATATAAGCGTGAATGACTTTCTCCAGATTACTAAATGATAAAAATGGCTTAATTTTGGAAACGGTTCTCATCGGAGGGAAGTAAGACCGCAATACTCTCTGATAATGTCAAATTCTGCTTCCTTCTAAAGAACTAATCAGAATACGGACCCACTTATACTGATAAATGTCTTGCATTTCCCAAAACTGATTCTGGGTCCGCTCATTCATCAGCATGATAAGGGATTAGATGAGAGAATGGCACGGGTCTGGTTGATGGATTTACACTGTTCATCACCACACTCTGAAGATAGCTTCTGTCTTAAAATGAACACTTTGCAGAGTGTCTGTAGATGCCAGAAGCGCTGACTAATGCAATAGTCGTCAAAAAGAGTATCATTGCTTTTATGTAAGGAGGTGAATCAACACTAAATCTTCTTAACATGGCAGGCAAATAAAACTTGAATTTTTCAGTTCCTTATCACCTTAACACCTTATCAATGGAAGCATAATGGGCTGTTCATTTGCTAAGCACTGACGGT
Organism: Rondeletia loricata; assembly: GCA_900302605.1. NCBI lineage: Eukaryota > Metazoa > Chordata > Actinopteri > Beryciformes > Rondeletiidae > Rondeletia > Rondeletia loricata. The sequence continues at coordinate 30,534 of OMLI01063420.1, forward strand.
CCTTTAATTTTTAATTTGGATTTCAATCAGCCTTAACTCATCTGCACAAAATAAATTGCCAATGCTAATGAATGGCAGAGGAGAATTATTCAGCGTCTAAGACTAAATAAACACTATTTAATTTCTCAGATAAATTAAGATTATGTCTCTGCCGCTTAATCTCTCCAGGGTAAATGTGTTATAAGAGTATTGTAGTGCCTATTTAAGTCCAATGCATTAATTAAGATAGTAACAAGTAAAATAAATACAAAATTCAGCTTTTAGATGCTACTTTCTATTGACAAGTGGCTGTTCCCACCCCTAACACCTACATTTCAGTTGATGAAAATAATACTTAATTTTTGCCTATTTTTACAGAATTTTTTAATAAAGCTTTTTGATTTCTTCTAAAGGTACGTTGAACAATTTAGATCCATGTTGTAAAAAATATTCTAAATGAAGAACCTTAATCTAAAAACTACCGTTCCAAACTTTCATGTCACAACTAACTGTGCAGATTTTACAAAGAAAGACTGCATTTAGATTTTTATCAATCTTATGTATTAGATGATGAAATTTGTTTAGAAATTCACTTACTGGGCAAAAAAAGATTTTAAAAAAGAAGAAGAATTATTTAAAGGGAAACATAATAGGTGAATGTATTCCATCTGCATTTCTTTTCCACTTAGATAGAAAGGAGTACTTTGTGTAGAATATAGACAAAATATCCCAAATAAAATGCATTTTGAAATAATTTTGTAGAACAAGAATATATGGAATAGTATAGCCACTGTGTATTAAAAACTTCAGCCTTGCATCTGGCTCGTTGATAATGAGATACATTCGTTGGTACACTAAGCAGTCATTTGACTGGTTTCAAAAGCCTGCAGCTATACAGCAGAACTGGTTAGTTCACCCTCTAGTCAGACACCCAAATTAAATGTAAGGCCCCCGTTTCCCTCCATTGCTTACACAGTGAAGAGATGACAGTTGGCAGCTAGTGGAGCGCAACGTGACGAGGCTCATTTCTCTCTTCAAACAAGGCTAATCAGTAAATTAGCTTTCAATATAGATGTTAGCACATGCACAGGCTGTTATGATGAGGGAGTTTATGGCATTTTAGAGAGATCTTTCCGGAAAGAGCTGCTGTGTGGCTCAGCGTCGTATGAATGCTATTAGAGTGCCTATGTGATAGCGCCTGCTCCACTGCACACTGAAAATGAGGCACATTTTTCAAATGATACTTTTTCCTCTGACATATTGGCTACCTAACATCTGCAGATACAGCCAATAGATGATATGGCCACTAGCTTGCTGGATGCGATGATGTATGTTCTGCCCTTGCATCTATGTTCCCCACAAATTAAACATCATTGCATGCATTTAAACATCAGCTCAGAGTTTTTACATACATATAAACCCAAAGCCTCTGACTGTTTAAGTACCCTCAGATATTTTAGTGAGCACTATGGTAGGCTAAAAGTATCAAACCCCCTGAAAAGCTTAATACACTTGGGTGTCTCCTTCTGTGGCAATGTCATTGCCAAGGTTTTAAATATTTATCAGAGGTATCGGTTAATTAAAACAGAGAGGGGCTTCGAATATCCTACACTCTAATCCATTTTAGTGAACATCTGCTATCAGTGCATATGAGAACATGTCATTACGTTTAGCTGTAAATGTATATGGCGTTTTAGTATCTCCTCCCAATCAAAACAGTGAAGTACCCTGAATTATTAAATGTATTATAATAAATATGTGCTTGTGCTTTAAAGAAAATCAACCGAATAATCTTTGCCCAGGGCGTCAAATTATTTCGTACTAATCAAACCAAGTAACTAACCAAGTATGTTTCTCATTACCAAGTGTCTTCCTTAAAGCATGTCATGGTATGTTGCTTCTGTATTTTATGCTAACAGTGCTATCATGTTTTCTGAATAAAAATGAAAGAACAATGGTAACAGAGGAGAGTGCAGAATCCTAACATGCCACAAAATACCAAATGTGTTAAAATGCCATAAATGTACAATTTTCAATCCCATGCATTTTTCGTTTTGGTTCAGTTGATAATCTAACGTAGACCCTAGCACCTTTAACATTTACCAACATAACGTTTCCCCACAAAATTCACGAAAAGAAGCAATTATAGATTGGAACAATACATGAAAGAGAGCCATCCACACATTGCGAGGCTCCCTTCTTTCTCAATAATGGAGGAGATAATCCTATCAAAAGGGAAATGCGCTAACATTTCTGAGGTCAAGCCCAGAGACCGGCAACAAGCGAAAGGCCTTTTCTCTGCTACATTCACAGGAGACAGCGGAGATGCCGAGGCCAGTACCAGCTGCGCACTTTCATTATCTCAAAACAAATTCCCAAATGTTGAGGCAGTGTAGCTGCTTTATGTAGGATCCTTGGATGCTGAGTTTTGGAACTTTGTCTTGTTATCTGAAAACACGTCTCTAGGTTCTTTCTTTTGTAAGTACAGAATGGAAACGAGCTCTTTTCTGCTGGAACTTTCCTTTTTTCCATAGTAAGTTTGTGGAAACCTATAGACTCACATGGCAGAATTCATTTTGAGTATCAACAATGTGTAAATGTCAACTATAGCATGTATTACATGGGCACTGTGTATTTTCACATAATTTATGTGGCTGCAGGATGTGCTGCCGCGGCTGACGATAAGAGAAACAAGGTTTAACAAACGAGAGGGAGAGAGGAAGATAGGAAGACAGAAAAATCCTCCTAAGTTTGATTTACAACTGGAATGGAGAGTGAAATGAATGTGAGGCTGTGAAGCTGTGAAGCTGAGACCTCCCATCTGCTGTGCCGTAGGACCGAGGCAGAGCAGCCATCTGTGCCTGAATCTGTTTTAACATTTACATTTAGTAGGGGGAAATAGGCATTCTAGATAACAGGCCTAAGATTATACAATCTGCTATCACCACTACACTATATATTAATCTACTACATACACTACACCATATCTCAATGAGTGAAACATCTGATCTATTGATCTTGATCTTACCCCATTAGAAGATTTTTTTCACTTTCACAAAATGTTCATGCTTTAGAATTGGCATTTTAAAATGCAATACTATGTTATTATACAGTACTATGGCATTATTATAATATGGTGTACTTTGGGTCAACTGTTGATATTGTCGATATATCGACTTGAGTTCTGTCTAGCTAAAGGATATTTGTCTTGGCCAAATGTAGAACTTTCTGTCACAAGAAGTGATACTGTTTCAGTTTTGGAAATGATAATTTCCGGAGATTCAAATGTCAGGACTCCTCTTTAATAATCCAATCACATTTTAGTCTGCCTCCTCCACTGGACCTTGGGCCAATGACAAATGTCTCAGATTTGAACACCTGCCAGACATCACTACCAGACTCTGTCTTGGGCTCCATAAATTACAACCAAAAAAGGAGGAAAGGAGACAGACAGAGAGAGAGAGAGAGGGAGATGGAGAGAGACAGAGAGAGGGAAAGTGAGAAAGAGAGAAAGAGAGACAAACAGACAATAATAATAAAATAATAATAATAATAATAATGATGATAATAATAATAAACAGAATTTGTATAGCAGGTTTTCAAAAACAAAGTTTTCAAAGCATAACAATACATTACATAAAAACAAGAGATTATATAAAAATAGTCAATAATAAACTAGTGAATAATAAATAAAAACAAAGAATTAAGAATTAAGAATAGTTACAGAAAGCAAGTTTATAAAAATGGGTTTTAATTCTTAATAAGCTGCAGGTGTTAGATGGAATAAAGGGAACTGCAATAGTCTAATTGCAAGGAAATAAATGCGCAAATGACCTTCGCCAAGTCAGCTGAGTATAGGACTGGTTTCATTTTTGAAATAATTCTCAGCTGCATATAATAATTCTCCGTTTTACTTTACGTTAAATTGTAATCAAACAATACCCGTAGGTTCTTAGCTACAGGTTTCAGGTTTGAAGCGAAGTTCCCCAGTTTACTGTGGATAATTTTCAAATAATCAGAGGAACCGGAAAGAACAATTTCAGATGTGTTGTTGTTTAGTTGTAGGAAGTTCTTGGACATCCAGTGCTTAATGTCCAAAAGGCAATCAAGCAGACTGTCAAGACAATTGGGGTCACTGGACTTTAAAGGGAGGTATAGCTGGGTGTCATCCACATAACAATGTAAGGACAAATTATGTTTAGGGATAATATGGGCGAGGCGAAGCATGTTTAGGGAGAATATGATGGGGCCTTTAATAATGCCCTGTGGGACACCACAGGTTATATATTGGGGGGAGGAGGATGTATTACCTATTGAGACTGTACTATTGTACGATTGTACTATTGGAGAGATAAGAGCTGAAACAGTCTGCATCTGAAATGCTGACCCAGTGTTCAAGGCGGTTAAGTAAAATTGCGTGATCAACTGTATCAAATGCTGGACAACGAAAAGAACTAAGATTGCACAGTCATCTGCATCAGTTGTCAAAAGAAGTCTCAGTGCTATGAAATTGACAAAATGTTTTAAAAATTCAAACAAAACGTTTTTGAGAGATAGTTGAGAGAATATGACTTTCCCAACATGTTAAGATAAAAAGGAAGTTTGGAAATACAGTTTAAACAGATATTAAACAGTTATTTAACATTGTGGGATCCAACTTGGGCTTTTTAAGTAGGGGTTGAACCACAACATGCTTAAAACTGGATGGGAAAATTCCAGAGATAGGTAGATAGAGAGGGAGAGAGGGAAAGAGAGGGAAAGAGAGAGACCGAAAGTAGTGAGACTTCAATGCCACGTATCTCCCCTTCAGTGAGGATCCAGTGGTAGCCACCCTGCGCAGATGATTCACATTGTGAGATGCAATTACCAGCGTGACATTTCCTTTTAATTGGGTTACCAATGACTCCTCTCTGAGGCAAAGGTCATTTTCTGGCACAAGTCAAAGACTTCCTCCTCCTATATTTCAACAGAAGACTGATCAACGATGGGACTGGTGAATGGCAAAATCAAACTGGCAGTGAAACTGATATTTCCATATAATTTACAAGCTACATGGTCAGTGGAATTACAAAGGCAGTGAAGCATATCATATCTCTGTCCCTATGGAAACAACTTACTGTCACAGGCGTGTGTTGTGGTAAACAGAATAAGTCTAATAAGCAAACTGAATCTCATGCATCCTTTGGCATACATCCTGTGAACATCCACTTTCCTAATGGCTGTTGTAAAACGTGACTACATTAATACAGATTTTCAGCATTACTAAATCTATCGTTTTATGTCTGATGAACATAATCGTGTTGTCATTTGAATGAGCTGTATGGTTGGTTTGAGTTGGTGGTTTTTTGACATGAGCAGGCATACATAGGGCAGCGAAAAGCATCATTGTCCAATAAAAACTGTCAGTTTTGTCACTTGAACACAATTGGTGCCAACATGTTTTGCTACAGTGTATGCGTAGGGACATACAGGTAAACATACAGGAAAGCTACAGCACATTCTGGTTGATCCTGTGCCTTAATGTCAAACATGCATGGCTACTAAACAGCTGTTCTTTTCTAGCCATCACCAGCTAATAGTAGAGAGAGTTACAGTATAACCTGAGTGAGTTGATGACGGTTTGTGCAAATTTGCCATTCGCTCACTTTTTGCAATTAACTAATCAGGTCAGATACTAAGGGAGCCGGCCCCAAGGTGTTGCCTAGCAACCATGCCGCCGTGGTCGGCCTGCAGTGTTGGTGTGTGTGTGTGTGTGTGTGTGAGAGAGAGTGTGTTCCTGTGTGAGGGAGAGTTACTGCCGCAGTAAAACTGTCTCTCAGCCAGAACTGATTTGTGACTTGCCTCTCTTTGCTATGCCAATGTAGTGGAAGGCACATACCCTCTTTTGTTTGAGCAAGCACACTTTTATGACAAAGGAAGAGATTGGCAGCCCGTGCGGGATCTTACTTACAGGGTAACCATGTCTTATATAAAGGACATTGCTGCTCACTATGAAATAAAACAAGTTTGATGCACTTTAAGTCTGTAAAGTCCAGATAGTTTACCTGGATTGCAAAAGATTTTCTCACATTGCCGGAATATCATTCTGACTCTCTCTCTCTCTCTCTCTCTGTCTGTCTGTCTGTCTGTCTCTCTCTCTCTCTCTCTCTCTCTCTCTCTGAACAATGATCATACCTATTACTTTAGTCTTCTTGTTAACCAAGCCATCAAGCCACTGTGTAAATGTAGTGTAATACAACACATGCAGTGTTTCAATGGCCTCCCTACATGCACCATAATTAATTCTGATCAACCTTAGATTAATGGACAATTACAGATTTATTTTATTGCACATCAACAATATGGCCAAGTGGACTGCTGGGGGTGGCAGGCTGGCAGCGTCTAGGCTTTGCTACACAGTATGTGTGAGAAACCATTCAGAGAGAGATGTTCAGTACACTTCTATATTCAGATTCAGCATTTTTTCTGTCTGTTTACAATGATTGGTAAAGGTACTATTTTCTTCATCCCCTATTCAGCCGGCTTCAGGAGTGGGTGTGGACATTTGGACCAATCAGCAGGTCGTTTCTTACACGCGCAATAACATACAAACACGGTGATTCGGTTCCGGAAGCTAACTACCGGATCATCTTCCTAATTCAAATAGTAAAATCAACACGAAGTTGACATTTTTATTTCCAAAAAATGCTGAATCAGGTTTTGTTATTTTATACATTGGCAGAATCCGCTTTGTTCGCGTTCGTTTGTGTGCTAGAAGTGTGACTTTGAGACCTGTTTCACCGTGCAATGCAAGTCTATGGGGGAGAGAAAAAAACACTATTTTGGATTATCAAGTTTGAATCTACGGAGCAACTATTGAAGATATCTCACCAATATTTGGAGTTACATCATGGCAAGGTAACTACAAACCCAAACCTCTACCAAACTTTAATGATGCTT
>OMLI01063472.1:0-11399 GCA_900302605.1 Rondeletia loricata
CCCGTAAATTGTAAACTAGGATCTAAAAAAAGTTAGGTTACGATATTTACAATATGTAAATATTCACATCATTGCATGACATTATGCATTTTGATAATGCTATGTTATGCCATATACAGATACACACACACACACACATATTGTTGTTCTGTCCATGAGCTGATAGCACTCAACTGATCCATTTCCTCTGTCTGGTGCTGCAGGAAGACACCACACACACACACACACACACACACACACACACACGCACACACACACACACACACACACACACGCACACACACACACACACAGCGAGCGAGCAACAGGTCACTCAGATAGGCAGACACAATGCTTCAACAGCCTTAATAATGCCTCTCAGATACAGAGACACAGACAGAAACAAACACAGACATTCATATAGCGTGTTCTCTGTGATATCAACTTAGGAAATGATGTAACTGACATAAACAAATAGCAAGGAGAGAAGGGAAAACCAGTTTCAACACCAGCACCACCACAGCATTACATATACTATCAACGGGGAGGGAAAACTGGATACTCAACACCAGATCAGGTCCAAGGGTTAAAAGGATTCCTCGGAATTTTGAATTTTACTCTAATTGTCAGGAACTAAAAAAGCCAACTTGCAGCTACCAATTCCACAACAATTTGTACATCAGTGAAGTATAAAAGAGAAGTTTCCTCTCCACAATATGAATACCTGGTAAAGAAAATTGACTGTATCACTATTACAGCTGATACGCAAGTACTTTAAGTCACGTCAAATGACAATTTCAGAAGAACTTTCAATTAACTGAAAATGCCATTTCACTTCATTTAAAACACTAGATGCAGCTGGGATGAGCTGAAGCAAGGAACATAAAATGTCAAACGTTTTTATTTGTATTATTATGGATGAGTATCATGTTTAATGTCAGGGGGTCAGGGGTCAAAGTGACTGACCTGCGCCCACCGCCAAAGCTGGCTCCCCACGATGACGTCCTCCACTTCATCTACAGTATTAAAAGGATGGAGGGATGGAGAGGGAGGCAGAAACAAAGACAGACAGAGAGAGGGAGAAATAAACAGAAAGATGGAGAAAGAGAATTATAGACGAGAGGGTGAGTTAGGGATACATAAATATAGAGAGAGCGGGAGTGAGAGAACGCAAGAGAGAAGGAAGACAGTGAGAAAACCGTTGAAACAGGGACAAAAAGAGAGAGAAGGAGGGAAGGGGTCAGAGAGAGGTTGTGGGAACGAGCGGCGCGAAAGGAAAGAAGAGTCAGTTAGATAAACAGACGAATATTAGGAAGAAGAGACTTAAGGACACAGACCTTTTAGTTTACAGCAGCAGACCCCACACACACACACACACACACACACACACGTTAAATAAGCAAAGCAAAAGGCTTGGAAAAGGCTCAGGAAAACTCCACCCAGATAGACAAAGGAAAATGTATCTGGTAGATCTTGATCTTGTACTCACTGATGCAAGGGCTTCACATTTTCCAACCGTGTAATTATCCATAAATGATGTGAAATAACAGCTTGGGATGTTTTTTCCACCCTCATTTAAATGTTGAGTGACAGAAATGGTTCATGAATGATAGAATTTTAAAAAGTAACGGCATGGGGTTATCAGACACAATTTTGATAGCTGTGGCAAGATTTCAGATTTTGTCACAGTAGTTATAAAACCATGTATCTATCTTTTGTTCATGTAACCTACATCTGGTTTTAATGTGATGGACGCTTAGCGATGCAGCTTATATGACCTCAGTCAAACCGCTACGTGCGTTATCAGACAAGCCAGGCCCAGTAGCGGCTAAAACGTAATGCCCGTTATTGTTTTGGCCTTTTCCCAGCATCACTTCACCTTTCTTTCCACAACTGTTTCTTGATAATATGGGCATCTGGGCTTTAGCATTAACACTGACACCAGGTGTAGTAGCTGGGAAACTTGAGCAACTATATGACTACAAATTACTTGTCCAGCGCTAGCTTACGTGGATGCAACTGTCCGACTGAGTTTGTACTTGGAGACATTTGTGTATCGTTACAAAGACTGGTGTATAAACCTGTTGAAATACAGTGGACTGACTTTGTGGGAAGTCGTCGTCCAGATTTTGCGGGGAAAAAATGAAAGAAACACGTCATAAAGGGACATGTTTAGCCGCTAGCTGTACGATACCGACACATTTACATTAGCTGTTGTGACGTTCACGCAGCACACCAACAACAGATTTAGAGACACACACACGTGGCATTAAACTACATGGTCCCCGTACAAAGTATAAAATAATTTAAGGAGCACAAATCCGGTTTGTGAGACTTTTATGCTAGCTTCTGTGATGCAGTATCTGCTTATTTGTTCAGAAACCTGGCCAAGCAAGCTAACTAGCATCTGTGACACAAACTTCTTGTGTGTTTATAGAAAAACAACAGGTATTATTATTTAGCTTAATATTTTTTATAGTCTAAACAACATACATGTTTCAGTTTTTCGTAACTGTAAAATTATTAGGCAACTCTGATAATGCTAGTCAGACTGTGAGTCAAAGTCAAAACCCCACTGCTGTTTAAATCACGTTCTTACTAATTTAGCCAATAATTCATATTTTGTAGCTGTGTTAACCAAACATTCTGTATGGATTGAATTAAGCAGTGTAGCACTATCAAGGGCCGACATTTCTACTTTAATAGTTTTTGCTGTTCTACATACAGTACATGTCTACTGTATAACTACATGAAGAGGGTGTGAAAAACCTTGTAAATCTTCGGAGGGCTTTTTCTCACCATGCGGTAACAACATTTAACAAGCTGTAGCTCCCCCTTTCCTTTTTTTCTCATACACAAGTGCAAGTTACATCATGTTGTAGATCTGAACTTGTTATTCCATAAAATGCAAAACCACAAAAGCCGTCTAGGGCCCTAATTGCTTATTTCGCCTGGCTGTTTCACCATAGTTTGTTTCCTTTCAGGACACTTTTACCACATATGGTTTTTCATTTTAATACCATTGTTCCATAACACTGTCTTAACAGTTGTTCCGTTAATTTCATGTTATCTAAAATAGTAATCCTGCAGTATTACATAGCATGCAACTGACACACTGACAGGCACACAATCAGCTTTATTTGGATGCCACAAGGTGTGTGTGTGTGTGTGTGTGTGTGTGTGTGTGTGTGTAGTCAGCCCCATTATATAATAAGGATTAGTGCCTAGATACGAGGATGGAGAGGGAGGCACAAACAAAGATCTATAATTCTCTTTCTCCTCGATACTGAGGATAGTATGGAGTCTGTCTTTATTAGACAGAGAAAACAATGTAATTAACACCCACGCATACAGTAGCCACACACATAAACATGCACACTGACATGCACGCACGCACGCACGCATGGAACTGGTATTACCCAGATTCATTGATAGCCTATGGCTCTGAGTAACAGGCTACTGCCAACACTGACATAGAACTAGATGTGTGTAGCAGCTGGTCTCTCAAAATTCCCAAAAGGTACATATTCCCGACTCAAATAGAAACTTTTACATGAAACCTACTTGGGATTTTGCGAGAGTGACTGCTTATGGAGTCTGGGACAAGCTCTGTAAACAGCTGCACGCATCTTCTTGTCCATCTAAAATGAAGCTAATCCAATCTAGTGACGCACAGGCTTCAATATCTGGCCCCATATAGGACTCTATGCTTTTAAAAACACAAAGCCAATCCACTCTACTCCGGTCCTAATCCTTCTGTACCACCAGTAGTAAACTGGCCTAATATGGCCTGATTACATTACAATAGCAATTAGGGACCTTGGAGTAAAGAGGGACTTACAGTGAATCAGCGATGAGGACAGAGGCTGAGAGCTGAGTAAAGTAGAAATGCATAGAAAGACATTTGATATTTTTTCACATTGGGGGGGGAAAGGGTTCTTTATTTGCCATTCAGTTTCACTAAAATGGCTTGTTATAGCATTAGGAAAATATACACTGTAATCATTTTGATAAATACTGCAACTGTGATTTGAACCGCGATAAGCATTGTAATGAAAAGCTGAGATTTCCATGGCTGCAGGAACACTTTCAGTGTAGTTTAAGGAATCTGCAAGAACTCTTGTAATGTTTTCCCCCTTAGATAACCTGATTATATTACAGTAAGTCGGGATTTTCCACCAGCATGGAACTACAGCACCGGCTTCACAGAACAAACCCTTAGCTGTGTGGTTCTACACAGTAAAAACAGGCCTAAACCTAAGCCACGTGAATACTGTTAGTGCAGAATGAACTAACCGAGGCTGTGAGGGAAATTCTGCTTTCTGAAGTACATTCCATCCCCTGAAGTACTCATTCACACACTATTAATATGGGTTTCTAACACGTTCCGGCATATAAATTGCTCAGAGCATTTTGCAACATCAATTAGCCTTGAAGAACAGCATAGAAACCAGTGTAACCAGTGCAACACTAAACCACTGTGCTGGTTCTTTGACTGAACAGCGTCTGTTTTGTTGCATGGGATGGACTGGGCAGGAGAAAGAAAGAAAGAAAGAAAGAAAGAAAGAAAGAAAGAAAGAAAGAAAGAAAGAAAGAAAGAAAGAAAGAAAGAAAGAAAGAAAGAAAGAAAGAAAGAAAGAAAGAAAAGATTCCTCAGGCAGTAGAAATGATAGACATGGCCGACTGGGATGAACCACTAAGTACGGATATAGCCTAAGACAGACTTGCTGTATAAACAGACACACAGCAGCATGTCAACTTACAAGTTTGTGTACACAACATAAAGAACACTGCATGCAATTTGAGGAGATCTATATATACACACATTATCTGGCACACTCCTCTGATATGTTCATGGTGTTTTCGATGTATTCATGAGATTGTGGGTTCAAATGTGGCTCATGGCCTAGGTTGAACGCTATCCCCCTAATGTTTCCTCCACTGTACACAGACTATACATCATACTAAGACCGCCTTTGAACAATTAATGTATCAACTGGCTCAAAAATCCTTCTTTAACCTGCCCCTTTCCCCATGACTGAAGTGATTTATCAGGTGAAACCAGAAACGGAACATAGCTTTCTCCTGGATTCACCTGGTTAGTCTATCTCATGGAGAGCTAGCAGTCCTAATATTTTGCACACTGTCTAGTAAGCAGTAATTCAAAAAACAAACAAACATGTATTTTCAGTGTGAGGGAGGAAACTGCACATCAAAGAGAGGAAACGTACCAGCGCACAGATCATTAAACACCATTTGGAGTGAAGTTAGGGGGGAAATCTTCTGGATAACCAACATCCACTTCAAGCCTGAGGACTAATGTGAAGGCAAATACATTTGTTGGAAAATAAGACTCCAATTAAAGTCAAATCCAGAACCTCAGCACAGAAACAAAGCCATGGCCTAGGTTTGTCGTAAGATGATTTTTATGCCATGGAGAGTGGTGAGAGAGAGAAACGGGGGATGACATGACAAAGGCCACGAGCCGGATCTGAGCCCACAACCTCATCAAACGCTGATAACTTCGCTATTAGACTGTGTCAATGACCTGGAAAAGTCAGCTACTGCCACATCAACCCTACAGGAAATCTAACCCCAATGTGGTGAGAAGGAGATAGAGTTACTACTGCAGGACTTTCTATTTAAAGTCTTAGTATTGGCACAGTGAACTAGCATTGGACCTTTGTGCTGTTTCACATGCCACTAAGGACCCATAATCAAAAGTTGATGGTCTGTTCTTTTGCCTCATATACAAACTTTCATGTGAAATCCATGTTAGATGAATCGCCATCAAAAAAAAAAGACCAACCCTAAACTTACTGACCCTAAACAAAGGTTTTTAAAGAGACCAACTTCAGCTCACTAATACTTAATGCTGACTTCTATCAGATAACCTAATCAGCAATCCTACCCTGATGTGATTGGGGGAGACCATTAAAAGGAATTTGATTTAATCCCACTATATAAACAACATTAAGACTGAGAGAGGGGAAAGTAAAGACCGGTCTTAAGCCCTATTTGCACGGGACCTCATGCAATCGATGAATTATTCCCCAACCTCTGGGATTTGTGAAACGCACTCGCATGGGATAATGACATTCACTGACATCACCAGTGCCTCGGATATCAGGTCAACAGTTTACAATGTGTCATTTCCTGATTTAGTAAGGGAAAACTTTAAGCTTGCGCCAAAACTGCATTCAAAGCCTTCCTCTATAGATTCCACTACTGCCTCAATTTTTCACGACAGAGTGAAGATGAAGAAGAAGGAAAATAAATTGCATGCCAAAAACAAAAGTATGGCTGATATTCCCGAGAATTTGACTTGCACAGGATTAGTATTATCAGGGGAAATCTGTCTTTACCAAAATACAGTAGGTCATTTGTGCTGGAATTTTTACTTAACAAATTAAACATTTCAGATTCACACAGGATTAAAATCACCAAGGAACCATTATTACATTATTAGTCCCATGCAAATAGGGCTTTAGTATCTGCCACTAATTTAGGTTGTAGATAAATGATAATGAGCTTTTAAAGGCGCTCTTGGAGCATTCTGTGGCTGAGTGGACTATCGAACACTGCATCTTATCTAATAAAGCAGCATAATGGCAAAAGGCATGTAGAAAAGGCAGCGTCCTCCCAGGATGCACATCTCTCCCCTTACTCTCTCCCCAGATGTTAAAAAGCTTTCACATGGGTTTTGTTATTGTCTAACCCATCTCCATTACTTGAAGTTCAATTTAAGCTACAGGAAATACAAATAAATATATAAAGAATGTGGCCAGATAACAACACAGCTCTACTCCACCACCTCTTTTCTCCTTCCTCCTCATTCTTTTGACATCCTCTGTCTCATTATCTCTCCATCCATCCCTCTTCTCTCTCTCTCTCTCAACCCCACATACCTAAGCAGGAACAGGGCCACAGCCTCTAGAACCACAGTATTTCCTCTTGAGCCATTCGACCATTCAACCCTGCATGGTCAGCAGGAGACGGATGACTAAGAATGAAATTATTCATAAAATTTCAGTCTGTAACTCCAAAGAATTCCATTGTTACTTTGACTTACTCAGGCTTAAATGTGAGAATGTTTTGAGATGGTTAGATGAGATAGATTAGTATTGGTTATGTTTCTTTCAAAGGATAGAATTATTACAGGGGGTAAGACACATATCATTTACATTCAACAGTGTGGTTAAAATTCTACTAATAATTTGACTAATTATTGTTATAAGTTAAAGAATATCCAGGATAAACTAGTTCCCTTTCTATCCACTCTAAATCTATATGGGTATCTAATTTATATAATCAGTTTAACTGGTTTTTGCACTTTTAAACTTTTTTTTAACCTTTTTTACTTCTTTATTTGCCTTCAAAATTTGTTGATTACTATTCATTTCAGGAACATAATGTCGATGTTTGCTTTTAAGTATCATGTGCTCCCCCACCGCAATTTCCTATGTATTTTTACTAGCTACAAATGGCAAGTAAAGGAATTTTAACTTGAACTTGAAATACCAGAAGCTTGTCACAGTACTGACCCAAACCAAGGGTCTTATCAGTTGTAAGGACCACAGAACTAGATGAGATAGAAAGGGAAATATCCATTTGGACAGCCAAGACAAATAATGGGCCAAACCATTGCTCACTTCCATTCCAACATTATCAAACATAATGTGTGACTATCTGTGGCCATCTTAAGTGCAACAGCTTACCAACCATTCAAGGATATTGATTTCCTGGTATACCGTGTAATCATGATATAGGTTCAAATCTAGTTCATGACCTTTTCATTCCCATGCCCTCTCCTGTCTTTCCAGTCTGTAGCCACTGTGTATATATGATCTAATAAAGGAGAAATGCCATAAAACGTATTTGAAGTGAAAGCCGGTTTGAGTGGGAACCCATTGATGTCCGGTGGTAAGAGCCTTCTCAGTGTTTCCGCATCAGCTATCAAGGAGAGAGACAATTCTTTTACCATCATCATATACCAGGAAGTACCTGTTCGATTCCCTCAGATTCTCGCCACAACTCCGCGCAGACTTGCCAAAATACCCGGGGATGCCAAAAACGCTCATAAACAGCTTAAATTTGGGGAAATGGAAAAATCAGCTTCGTCAGTCCCTGCCTATGCCAATGCTCAATGCCCATGTGCAGTTTCAGATTGATTGGCCAACCCATTGACAGACTGACAGAGTTTTCCTCATTCTATAGTAGGATATCTCTGCTGTTGGATGAAAACCTAGTACCTCAAAAACGTTTTTCAGTAGTTAATTAGGTTTGAATGGAATCCAGGGTGCTAAGGTCACAACATGTACCCAACCCATAGAGGATCATGAAAACTTACAATTAAGTAAGTTTACATGCAACAGCATGCAACAGCAGCGATATGCAGTGCCTGATACAAAGCCAGACGCTGCCTGTTAGAATAAACTCTCAGTTCCCAGATCAGTTGGAAAAGGAGAGCTTAGCCTCTCAGTCCAGCATGCCTGACTGTATTAATCTGGACTAGTACTGTACACAATACTCCAGCAGGAACAAGGTAAAACAACATGGGGAGTGATTGGCCACAACCAGAGCCTTATAACTGAGCGGGGTTGTGAGACTGGGTGGGAAAATGTTGAAGGATCAAGTGATTTCAGTGGCTGAACTCTTCTATATTTAGGGTTCTGGCAGGGAGGAATGTGTCGTACCCAAAAGGACATGCCGTTATCCGTCCAATTCTCTCACTGGCTGTGAAGGAATATGTGAACTGGGCTCACAAAAAGTTATTTACCCCTCGGGCTTGGTGACGATTCAGAAAAACATTCTTTGGGTTTGGGGTTTCAGGTCTCTTCTTCCATCTCTTCTCCTCTCCTGTCGTCTCTCTTCCCACCTCCCCTCCTTCTCTGGCCTGTTTAATATGGGGCTGTGCTCGTAGCAACAAGCCATACATGGACTCAGGGAGACACTGACCAAACAGTCTCATCCGTCACCCTGCGCGGGCTACATTCATTTACAGCTGCATCACCATTCCTGCTGTACAAACTCAATCCACTGTGGTTATATAATGGGTGTCGGGCCAGACAAGCGCAAAGAGAGACAGGGCTAGGCGGAAAAGCGACGACACACATTCGTCCCACGCTTGACGATTCCCATCTGCACCATGCATTTAGACATTGTTGGCGGACTGAATCTAAACCCCTGTTTTATATTTTTGTTGGCCTGTCATGATGTTAGCTAGCTGTGTCAACTCTCACATATTGTCCGCATCTGCTGTCAAAAGAATGTAAAATGGGAAGAATTGATAGCTTTGTGATGTGGATCTATGAGTTTCAACGTTAATAGCAGCTCCGCGCCACCAACACCAGGTTGTGGGGACTTTGGTGCGGGGACAATGTAGGGAGACAGACTTTCAAGATTTAAACAGGTTTTACCAGAGTTTGTGTTGCTTTCACTCTAACTGGTCAGAGATCTAACTCAGTTTTTTGCCTTGTCGAGCTCAAACGTAATCCACGAAAACCACATGATGGTGATCTCTGGGCTTACTGGTTTCAAGAAGGGATCATGTTATTATGACACAGGAAGTTCAAAGACTCCCTAAACTAAATATGGAGAGAGAATACCGGGTAGTGTCTGTCAAACACACACACAAACATGCAAATAGAGTATACTGACTCTTTCATTGCCTCATTCTCTGTGTGTAGCTGTCTTTCAGTCTATCCCCTCTCTCTTCCCAATTCACACTCTCACACACCCACACACACACAGTTTGTCTAAATGAACTAAGCAGAGTGGGCCATACAAGCTTGTATTGTTGTCATGTCATGAGACTAAAAGCACAAAGACAAAGACAGTGGAAGGGGGTATCAGTGTACCCAACACAACATCTATAGAGCTCTGGTACAAAAAGACACTTCACCATGTTTAAAAAGCTGAAAGCATTAATTATCCTTCCCCTCTGTGGCACAACTACACTGCCAGGGCCAGAGTCCTATATATAGTAAAGTCATAGCATTTAAATCAGTGGAGGCTGCAATCAGCTAAGATTGAAAACATGTAAGAATTTGCTTCAATTTAGACATCTCACACAGATTTAGACAGCAACAACATGCAAATTGAAATCAGCGCACCCTTCTAAAGGATCTGACATTTTCAGCTGTCATTTAATCTAGTTAATCTACAACATAAGGCAATAGTGACATAAGTAACTAACATACAGTATACTGCTATCTTCACGTTGTGTTGAAAGGTATCACAAGTAGTGTGTGGTCTCTAATAAGATATAGGTGTGTGTTGAAAGTGACAAATGACACCCACATCCCATGACACATCCCTCTGAAAAGCGTATTCACTGTACAGGCGATGATACGGGGCAATTTGATGAAGCAATACAGATGAGCAATATTGCCTCATCAGCAGGATAGGGATTGCCACATGGGACAAAAATCAATGTGGAAAACATAGTGGGATATGAGGAACAAAAGTATCATGCAAACATACTGTTTGTTTTAAGTACTTGTAAGGTTAAAGACCTTTATTGCCTCAAGACTTATTTTTGAGATCTAGAACGACATCATTATAGAAGAAACTTACTTCCTGCCCTTGAAGCATCCGTACATCCCAGCCATGCTTTAACACTGCGGCGGAGGGAAAACTCTCCTGTGAAAAACAAAACGTCTGTTTTCTCCCTGACAGCAGAAGATGTCTTTCTCCCTCTCTGCAAAATAAATGACGCTTTCCCCTGGTCTGTCCAAGAGTGGGATATGAAACTCTCAAATCCAACACTTTGTGGTTGTGTTCTGCATCAGACTCCTTCTTCTCCCTGAAAACGGATGTCTCTCTCCTTCTTTGCGACAGAAAAGATATCGCTCCAATTCTTTTCCACTATAGAGAAGATATGCAAGTCAAACCATCTTCTGAGATTCTTCCCCTTTCGAGGTCCACAAAAGTCAAATTTCATACAGAACTCCCTTCTCCTAACTTTGGCAGCAGTGGTGGCGCAGCAAGCCAATCTCAACCGCTCCAGTACAGCAGCCAAGGTGGGATTATGACAGGATCAGGATAACACACACATGAAGTAGATGAATGGGGATTTTGTGTTTCCAAAAACAGAAAAAACATGTGGTTCCAGAGGAATCACACGTCTCGGGAAAGAAGTGTAGTCCAAATCCTTAGAGTGGTACAATATACTGGCAGTCAGCTAGAGGGAAAACAACTAACTAAACAACTAACTAAATGAAAGCCTCGCTCCTCTCCTCCTGGCCACCACAACTCTTATGCTGAAGAGGGAGGGCTGGAGGGAGGGAAGAAGGTAAAGAGGGAGGAGTAAGGGAGGAGGCGAGTGTGAATAAGAGACTTCCCTCCTTCTTACCCTCCCCATCTTTCTTCCTCTACCCATCTCTCTCTCTCCCTCTCTCTTCCTCCCTCTCTCCCTC
>OMLI01063484.1:0-12969 GCA_900302605.1 Rondeletia loricata
AGAGAGAGACAGACAGAGAGAGAGATATGGAGAGAGAGACAGACAGAGAGAGAGAGAGATACAGTGTGACTGATATGTTTTAAAATGCCAACACCAATACTGAGATTTTGGATTTAGATTTTGCTCTCTCACACACACACACACACACACACACACACATGCCCCCCTGTCCTGTGCTGTGTTGTTGTGTCCTAGAATGATGCAGGAAGGGAAACAACATGATTTGACTCCTACTGGAAGTTATCCATATATATCTAAAAGCTCCATCTTAACTTGTATTAACTGTAAATAAATTGACTAATTCTATGTAATAGTTTGTTTGAGGCAACATAATGTGCAAACATATGTGAGATTCAAAAAATGTTTGCAAAGCTGCATTTTTTTTATACCCCCAAACGTGTAAATAAATAAATAAATGCCAATCCAATAAACGTTTGTTTGTGCTAAATGCACACAGATGTGGCATGACAAGAAAATAGCCACGTAATGCTACAGGGACATTTCAGGGACATGACAGGACACAAAGGACACCGGCCAGGAAGGGACACAGTAGCCACCTAATGGTACAAGACCCTTATTACACAGGATAAGACACTAAATTACACAGGCTAAGACACTGCACCAGACAGGACACTAAATGGTCAAACCCCTACAGCAACCCCCTGTAAAAAGTCCCCATGATTTGAACTCCAATGATGAAAAAAATGCAGTGCAGAGAGACAAATGTCCCCATCAATTCTCCAATCTAATGGATGTCTCCCAAGGAGCCACAGCAAGAACTTCTGCAATCACTCATGCATCCCTCCCTTATCATTCACAACACCCTCCTGCCTGGCAAATGTCAGCCAATCATAGCCTAACCAGATTCTTGTGCGTGTGTGTGTATGTGTGTGTGTGTGTGAGAGAGAGAGAGTGAGTAGGGGGGCGTTGAGACATCTGAGTGGGAGATGGATTGAAGCTATGATGTGGAGGCAGCAGGATAGTGAAGGTAGAGAGGACCGCTACAGTGAAACGTCTCCCTCTGCCCATATTAGTCAAAGCAGTTCAATCGATCATCCTCCTCCCCCCTCCTCGCCTCCGCACCTCGGTTGTCACTCTGTCCTTAAGGGTGTGATGGATGGAGTCGACTTGCTGTTTTATTCCAACTCCATGAAAGAAGACGAGCTGGGTAACAACAGTATCTACAAATATCTACAAATATTGAACCTGCTTGGAGTAGCAGATGGGTGGGGTTTACCACACCAGGACAATTCACAGTGTTCATTAAGCTGTCAATAAAAGACAAGTAAACTAAATTCAAATAGTCCAATATTTCGGGCTCTCATTGCATCCTATGCAGCGAACCCCATCCCTGCTCCAAGTAGCCAAAAAAATTATAAAAAGCTTTAAATTCAGATAAAAACAAGACAGATAAGACCATATTGTCCTCATCAAAATGTCTAGGGCTGCCCCCTCTTAATCAATTATGTTTGTTGTTAGGGTTGTATTATTAGTGAGTTAGTTCACACAATGTTTCACACATGTATTAGTCTTCTTTTGCTAGCTGTTGCACTCCTGTTATGTATCTTATAGACAGTGTGAATGCAGATGCACCAACGTAATAGAGACACTGGGGGAAAAAACAATCATGTGTCCAACCTTTATTAAAGGGAAAGATCCAAAGTAAATCCTCTACTGCACCATCATCACATGTGATCCTGATATCACGCACCTGTTAGTCACAGATGGAGCGGTGTCATGTTAATAATGTCCTCCAATCAATCACTTGAGGGTACGTAGCGATAACGTCACGTCGCATGGGACGAGATTAAAGGTGAACTGTGACCTTTGCTGGATTACGGGCGGCAGACCCAGTAATGTATTGGGACTTCATTTAAAAGATTCCTTCAGTGTCTCTTCTTGAGCAGGGGAGCGAGGGAGTGCAGGGGAGATATTACCTGGGTGCTGCTGACATTTATCAGCCTGGTGTGATTGATGTCCCTACGCCTCTTGTTTCTCCTTCAAGCCCCAATTTCTGTTTCATTTTGTTTGTTGACAAATTTCATCAGCTCAGACTAGACAATAGTGGATAAGCTGTGACATGTTCAGATTAGGCTATTCAAGTAGAAATGTTCGAACTCTCCCTGCCTTGTCACAAAATAGAGGAAAATTCCGAGATGTCTAGACGAGGAAAGACCTTGGAGGGGGGAATGTGTCCTAGGGAGGGAGACGGAGAATGACCAGTTATCATGCACTGCCCCCCTGTGTTCAGATGTGTAGCTTGGCCCTTCTTTGTCAATGCCAGTCGAGTGAGGATACCCTGTAAATACAGTATATTCATCAAGACAACTTATATAGTGGTTACCTTCGCCAAAGAGGATATGTTTTCACCCGACTAAAGGGCAGACGTAGAATATTTTCCATCTAATCTGGCGAGTGTCCAGTGAAGGAAAATAACTCCCAAAACTCTTCTAAATGTCCCTCCCTTTGCCAGCAAAGCAGCGTTGAAAGAGTAAAGAGACCAGCCTTCAAGCCCTTGTGTCAATCATCCACCCTGCTGGAGTTTCCTTGAGCGAGAGACTGAATCCCCACTAGCTCTGTGGTCGCCGTTCTGTAGCTGACCCTGACCTCTGACCTCCCTGTAGAGGGGGCATGCAAAATCAGAATTTCCCTATGTGGATTAATCAATCAATAACATTATAATTTTTATTCATGGTATTTTGTGACATCCCACCCCAGTTTTATTTCCACAAACTATTTTCCTGTTGTTTGGATCAAAAGACTGAGATTTACTCATTGCAATAAATTACTTTTTGGTGTGATACTTGTTTTGTCTTGATTTGTGTTTGTGTGTTTTTGAAGAAAAGAATAGTAACACAACTACTGATGAACCTGGGATACTAACTTCATAAAGGAAATAGTGAATGCGTGTGAGAAACCTCAGCTATATGCAGCTTTATTGTTACTACAACCACAGTTTTGGGGCAGGAGGAAGGAATAGTATGTAGGGAGACGGACCCTTCAAGACAGAGGACCCGGGTTCAGGCATCCGCTCTGCTGAAGTGTCCTTGAGCTGAAGTGTCTTGAATCCCTACCAGCTCCAGGGTGCTGTTCTGTAGCCGACCCTGACCTCTGACCTCCGTGTAGAGGGAGTGTAAGCAAAAACAGAGAATGAGATCTTCTTTTGTTTAATGGAATCAGACATAATCTGCATGCCTGCAGCGATACTGAGAACAACATTGCGAGCACAAAGAAGCAAAGTAATGCTGAAGCCCTGCAACTAGATGGCGTGCAAGATCTATTCTTTCAGCAGCTCGCCCAGATTCACATTATTTAACCACGTCAGCTCAATCCTGGTTAACAAAACATGTACTGACCATGGATTTTCAGCACAGTGTTTGAAAATGCGTTTGAAAATGCGCTTCCCCCCCCCACATAATCTGGGAGAGAGCACGGCAAAATGGCGCCTGTGGCTGCGCTTGACTGAGCATGGGCAGTCTGAGCTGTCAGTGTGTGGTTTCTGGGGTCCTGGAGTTCACAGTGCTATATATGTCAGACGGACCGGGTCAGATACAGGCCCGTCGCCTCCACAGCACCTCTCCTTCCATTATGTGCCACCCCTCTGCCCTCCGTGCCACCCACCCTCCATCCATCCTGCTAGAGGCAGAGATGTAGCTCAGACCTAAAACACAGTAAGCACTTCAGCGTAAGAGGAAAGATATTCCCTTTGGTTCCGCCCCTGACACGATGTGGCATCTGTGGGTTGTGTAACTCCAGGGGAAGGGAATTAAGAGGAAAAGAGGTCCAGGGACTCTAAAAGCAGTCACTAAGAGTTCACGTGTCTCTTTCCATCTCAGTGGAAATACTGGATCTGTACTTTGATGTTTGCGCTCTATAGCCAGACTCAAATTCGATTTTGATGACCATAATTCCTGTCTAGAACACGGACATATGTTACACAAATGTCATTCTCACACACAACATTGTATAGGGTTAATTTGTACATCTTAGTTTGATAGGGAGTGATCATCTTAGCCATGAATATTCATATCAATCTAATTAAAATGATTTCATTTGCTATGCAATTTGCTATGAAGGCAGATAAACATCCCACACCTGTAATGCCACATTAAGGAACACGAGGACACTCTTTCCTGGCAGTGTTTGAGTATGGAACTTGGTATTTGCTTATCATTGATAACAATACAAATAAAATTGTTGACTCTCTTTGAATAAGTGCATTTTCCCTGATTTGATTTCACTCTGAGTGGAAAGCTAGAACAGTGTACGAGTACAGCCAAGGTCCACATTAACCTCTTATTTACCTGCTGGGGCGCATTAAGCAGAGGCTGAGTCCAGTTAAGGTCGGATGTAATTCTCCAAACCGCAAGCCCAGATGTCCAGATTTCTTGGACGCATGAATTCATCAATCAAAGCAAAGGGCTTTTTGGCAGTCTGTGCTGCATTAGCCACTGTCTCATAACTCTCTTAAAATCTGGCTCCTGGGGTCGAAGTTCTGAGCTCCTTTGCCAATTAAGGGCAGTTGTACGGTAAGCAGATCCATTCCCCCTGTGCCCAGAGGAATCACTATGTCTTATTTCATTCCAGTTCCACTTTCCATCATGTTCTCAGCTGGACATGATGGAAATGGCTCGTGACAGTTCTGACCCATTTGGAGGTCTTTCTACAACATGCACTGGTGAACTCTTCCCTACTCACTCAGATTGGTCCTGTGAAAAACTCTGTGCCACATCCAGTTTTTCTATCTCTCAGGCATCATTATGGAAAGCCTGCAGTGGCTTCCTGCCTCCCAGACTGCCTGGTGGATGGGGACGTTTGCTGCAACGCAGGCAGACACGCAGGCAGAACAGTACCAACCAACCTGATGAATGATCATTAGTCTTCATACCGGAAATAACATAAAATAACATAGCGTATGCCATGTAGTGGTACCATGAGTGCATATGTGTTTAGCATGGGTGGCCCCAGTGGGAGTCAAACCCTTTACCCTGGCATTGTTGGTGGCACGCTCTACCCATTGAGCTAGATACTGAGGTTCGGCTGTAGCACTAGTGCGACTGTTCATTTGTCCATAGCATACCCATAAATACAAACTAACTGGAAGACAGGAAAGCACACAAGCGGGGTGTACACTTATCTACCGCTAGTCGCTCCCAGCCAAACTATGTATTTTGAGGTCGTTGCTGAACCAAATCTAAATAGTTACATATGCGACCGTATCTGATGTTAACAGACTGTAAAATGGTAATAATAACCTTTTAAGGCTAGCGGGCATAAACAAAGACTGGTAACAGTAAAATAATAAATGATGTGTTCAGAGCAGCCTACAAAACAGCATGCTCATTACTAGTGTGTTTGTCATTAGATTTATTTTCTTTAGGTTGCGTCCAACAATGTTATTTGCAAGGATGGAAGTAACTAATTACATTTACTCACATTACTGTAATTGAGTAGCTTTTAAGGATCAGAAACTGGACCATGGTAAATTGACAAATTGTGGAGCCATTCACAGTGAACGGTCTAGATTAAGATTAAGATTTGGTTCTCTCGTCCTTTCAGAACCGCATGGAAAAGATCACATGTAGCAACGTTCTCTTAAGTAACTCAGTAACTTTGACTGTACATTCTAAATGAGCGACTTTTTACTTTTACGTAAGTCGATTTTTACACCGGTAATTTTACTTCTCGAGTAGAAGTAACAATACTTAGGACATTCTAGTACTCTTCCCACCACTGGTTATTTGTAATATACTTCAGACTTGAAAGGGGGGTGGCTGAGACGGACACAGGGGCGTAGCTAGGAACTCTGGGCCCTGTGCACAGGAGGGGACTCTGGGCCTCCCTCCACTTTCCTCTCGACCCCACACCACTGTTATTCCATCTAACAAACATCTATATCTACCCGTCTACAACTCAAACACACCTCCACACATTTACTGATCAATTATCGGACACATCCATACTTGAAACGATGGGCTCTACCCAGCACCAGAAGAAACAGCTACTGTTCGACATGTCATCAATCACATAACACCGTGCTGTAATCTCCCTCACACTCTCTTTTCCTCTCTCCATTGTACATTACGATCCACAGAGCTCAGATGACAAGCCTCTCCCAACCTGTTCCCGTGCTCGGCCGTGCCGGGCCAGGAGTCATCGCGGTTAACGCAGCGTAAGGGGGGGGGAACTTACGGGTGGTCGAGACGAGAAGCAGAAAGAGTTTGGCGTGCCAGCGGGGTTTCCCCACTGAACTCCTGAACCCCCCTCTCTCTCCCGCTCACGGGGTAAACCTTTTAACACACGCGACGTTCTCCGCCAGGTCCCGCTGAGGTCTCCAGCCTTTCACACGTCTGCCGCTAATGAGGTTTCAAAATCTCAGAGGAAGGTGAAGGGAGTCTGACCTCGACTCAAGAAACTGAGCTGTGGAGAAACTGCAGCACTGTGGACAAATCACTTCTGACATAAAACCACTGAACAATGTGCAGTAGTCTGGCTCTGGGGATACACTGAGAAAAGTGATGCTAGCAAAAGTGTTAATTTTTACCTCATAAATTACCTAGGCAGCTTTTTAGGTAAGTCCAACGTGATATATTCTGTTTGCAGCATGGTATTTGTGGGTTGTGATAGTGTTTATGTATGCTATTTAGTAGATGCTTTTATTCATGACTATTTAGAGTCCTGTGAGTGTGTGTGTATGCAGCATCTTTTAATATTTTTTTTTTTTTTATTGGATTTACTTAAAAAGTTTATGTAGCCTTCATTATTACAGGAACTTGAATTACTTTTCAGTATATTTTGTCTGTGAGCTGGTCCCTGTTTGTGAAGCTTTTTTATATATAACCATACATAACCAAATCTACAAATATAATCTCTCAGTAAATGCAATGCGTTTGTAGTTATTTAACTGTAAATTCTGTGAAATGTGGCCCGTAAAAAGTTTGATTGAAAACTAAAACTCTTGAATAGATTTGTGATTCAATATTTTCTAAACAATTAATTTCTTGACTAGTATGTAATAATCATAATAATAACAATAAAAATAAAGATAAATTAATTGAAAATGCTATTATAAAATATTTATTTTATATTATTATTGTTGCAAAATGAAAACCATTAAAAAAAATCACCCCCATATAACATTAAAATACCTGTTAGGCCTGATAATAGTCATGTCAAAAATCTTACAAAATAAACTTCTGTCAACAATAATACATTTTATGCTAAAAATGAGCAGTGGCTACATTTTGCTCATGTTTGTGTTGCCACTGAATCAAACAAAGTAAATAAATAAACCACTCAACACTGTGTTATAACAGATCTCTTTTTTATTTATTGAGGAGAGTCAAGTTGGGCTTTCCATTTTTAGAAAATAAACCAATGACAATATTACAAATAATGGAATTGTTACATCATTCACAGGGTTACAGTCAATATACATTTATACAGAAATACAGGATCTCCCACGTAAGTCACAGTGGTCTGAACCGGCACTGGTCTATAGCATGGGCTACAACGGGCCTGCTTACCAACAGCCAGAGTGAGTGGGTGGGTAGGGCTTGGGTGGGGGGCAACATAGGGGAGCACTGGGTCACGGGGAACATGGGTGGCTTAACGGTTAGAAAGACCGTCCAATAGCAGGAAGGTCACAGGTTTGATCCCGGCAACAGCCAATGTGCATCCATCAACAGCCTGCTGACGTGTCCTCCAGTAAGACACTGAACCCCTGCCTGCTCCAGCACTGAAAGTCTCTCTGGATGATAGCGTCAACGCCTAAAAATGTAAATCCAGCACTGGGAAACTACTTTTGACCACCGCAGCAGTAGGGGGAGCTCTGGTGCTTCACGCCGGAGCCATTTAAACAGGAGCCATTTTCTATGAGCGCTGTCTGCCACAAAGGAAGGCGGATCTCTGCTCTGACCATACTTGGGCGGCATTCAAACGCAGCCCAGTGGGTATAGCCTGGCACAGCTTGTGTTTATGCACACTATCATGTAACTGTAACACTGAGACTGAACGGTTTTCCTCTGTCCTTCAAAAATTGGCACGCGGTGAGGGAAGGGTTGTCTGTGCTCAAACGCCTCAGAGTGGTTTTGCTTTGCTTCACAAATGTAAGAAGAGAAAGAATGTTTTGCTGATAATTTGAGTAGGCATACGTTGTGTGAAACCATAGTCACAGTCATTTCCAAAGGAAGGAGTTACTTGAGAGACATTTTATAACTAGGGAGATTGATATCTGCGTGTGTAGATTCCATATTTTGGATTATTTATGTTTTTGCCACTATATTAAAATCTTACAATAACACTAACTATTGTGACTGTTGTGAAGTTTAAGAAGCACGACTCTTTTTGGAAAGTGAATTGCAGAAAATAACTGCTGTAAATAAGCGACTGAAATAATAGGGCATAAGTACTTTCTGTGCGTACAAATCTTGAACTGGACTTACGGTGGATGCAAATTTACCATTGATCCAATGTAAAGATATAATTTACAGCTCTAATACAGTCATGGCAAATAATTTCACTCCAATAAAATATTCTGTAAGATTTTAGAAAGGCGATAAAGGCATAATCCCAGAATAAATATATTGAAAAATAATACTATTAATCCTCACATTGAGTAAGAATACATTTTTAGAAATATGCCTACCATAAGAGCCACACCAGATAGATGAATCATTTCTTGCTTTCTATACATTTTCAACAGTTTAGACTTCACGGCTCATGGCTTAGGCTTTGGTGTGTAAAATAGTAGCTGCTCTGCTCTTTAAAGGGACGTTAATCCCTTGAAACACGTGATAGAGGTATAGCAACTTCCTCTCCCACTGCTCAGGGTGAACTGCAAGTTGTTCTGTGCCATCAAGTTCAAAAGATACATAAATACTTTACGCAGTGCGTTCAGCTTTCCAGAGAGTTTCGCTGCCAAACACTCCACATTCAATCAAAACCTTATGAAGTCCTTACGAAGAAACGGAAAGCAACAAACTACCCATTCAGGAGGAATTCAACAACACTAAAGTATTCTCTCAGTGGCAACAATATAATATCAACAATATCTACACTATGCAACATAAAATCAACCTCACCATTACTGTATGTCTGTCCGCCCCACCTTGAAGCAAAGTTCAAGGATAATCACTTGATTAATAACTCAAAGTCTTGGCAGCTTCCATGGACGAGCACCGAAATGAGCTTTAATGGAGCCGGAGCAAAGACTTGGTTGCATGTCAGTCTTGAGCACAAACATCTGCCCTGTGTATAGCTTAGACTGATTTCTTAAACAAAAGTAACTGCGAGTGTTTTTCCTGACGATGGAATATTTGTTGTACCGTATGAAGACATGCAGACTCAGCCTTACTAAATAACACTGATGTGCTGTGAATTATTTAAGTGCTGTGAAACGGAAAGGGAGACAGTCTGAGCTCTTTATTAAAAAAAAGCAAACTGCATGTTGGCATCAGTGGCATTTGGGTCACAGCGTTACGTCTCACTCCCTTCTCAGCTATGACTAACAGCTCCTCCACTGTCATATGCTATGAAACTTCCACTGAAATATTCATTGTGACGTGTTGCACTGCAGATGAAAAAAACCAGAGAGAGGATTACGTAGCAGAAGAAGAATAAAAGAAATCCCTACACCCCTGCCCCTGTTTGAGTCTCTCGACAGCCATGGATGTTAAATGGTAGGATGACAGCGGGACACTAACTGAGGTTTCACACTTTCTTTAACCGGGGCTATGGTACTAACGCTCTCTACAATGACACAGAGAGGAGAAAGTACCACAAAAGGTCAGGTAAACAGTTGACGATACAGTACAAGTGAATACGGAATAGATTCCAGATTGTCCAGTCTTAAGAAACACTGCCCACAGGAAAAGACAGACACGACTGCCCCATTGATTCGGTATAATAATGCATGAGTGTCAGTTTGCCCGCTGCTGTTAACGCTTTTAAACTGCCAACACGAAAACCAAACAACTTGCTGAAAGCTGACTGTGGAGATCAGTGGGAGCAGCAGACAGGTGGCTGAGAGGCTTGCGATCAAGGGGGTAGAGAGGGAATCAGTGGCAGGACAGAGCGGCCGCGATCGGGGTGCGGTACCCCGCAGTGGCCGGACACATCTGACCGATGGCATCACAGCCGGACGTCCGTGTCTGGCTGTCAAGTCTCAGAGCCGAGCCCAGTCGGACCGCTGCGGTGCTGATATCATTTATTGGCTGTGTTTACAAACTCCTTGACTCACCGTCTCCAGGGAATCAGGTTAAAGGAGGTTAAAGGAGGTTAAAGGAGCTTGGAGAAGGATCAACTCTGTCTCTCGTTTACCCCCCGAACCTTACACCAGGTTGCCCAAGACGACACAATGATTGACAGCTCTCCATTCATCAGGCAGTATTTTTCACAGAAAACCATACAATAAATGCATATACTGTCTATAAAATGAAATCAAAAACCTGTCACAGGGAAATGCTTATCTACATGGTTTTGTGCACAAACATGATTCATTTTTCAAAAAACTCATTCAAAAAACAAATTCTAAGTAAAGATGGAAGATCCAGAGTGTTTTCTGGGAGTCAAACAGTGGACTCAGTGCAGAAAAACCTCATTATAGTAATAATAATATTTCAACAATATCAATAATTGCAATAATATAACACATTGCATTTTTATTTTAGAGTTCATCAAAAGCCTGATTGTAAAAAGTCTATTCATGACTGTGTGTAAAATGACCTTGTATGGTATCAAAACTGCAATACTTCAACTTAAAAGGAAAACTGGAAGAAAAAACACTAAATATAATGTAAGCACATTATACTCTGTAAAGTGTGTCAAACCCAAACTCTTACCGAACAGAGTTCTAGTAATTGTAGCAAATCAAAGCACTGTGAAATTAATCACTCTCTCAGCATGCTATCAAACACGATCCCCGATGATTTAGGAGCAACTGCTTTGGGCACACGTGGTACGCTTGTGCAACGTGCGCACATATGTGTGCATGTGCATATGCGCACACACACACACACAGACGTTGCAGATGAAAAACAGGGATAATGCTATAATGTGACACTGTATGTGCACTCAGAGTCATTCGATGTAAACAGTAGAGGGAGAATCACCTTGTTTTCTATAAATCTATGTAGGAAGTATGTTTACAGTTTTTTTGTGTTTTTTTTTTACACTTCACAACTAACTTTTGCAAAATAAGGAGAGAAACTGATGGTGACAACAACTTAAATCCTCCCTGTAGTCAACCCAGTTGTCAATTCATTTGCTCCTGAACTGATCAATTAGGGTTATAATAACTCGAGTCATCGCATGTCAAGTGCATCTGATATGTACAGGATCAAGCCTGGGGTGCGAAGGGAAAGAATTCCATTTGGCAGGCTGTGAAGATTTCACTGAGGAAAAAAAGACAGACATTTTTCCATTTGTCTACAGTGAAAGGAAGCATGGTGAGAGGGAATCTTCATCACAAAATGTCACACAATATAGAACATTACTTGCTATGAGAATTTTTCTTCTTCTTCGTGTGTTGATTTGAATTTGTAGATCATCAGTCTGAATGGATTTTTTTATGACAGCAGTCTATGCCAAAAGATGTCCATTTCATGGTTTTAATTTTTTTTGTCCTCCAGGGGAAATGGTTGGGAGTGCAAGTCAGGTCCCTCAGGCTCCTCTGCAGTTTGCCTTTCACTAGGCAACAGAGAACTGCGATTCCTCAAGATGTCCAAAATGAAAACGACAAAAGAAGATGTCCGCACTTTGTTGAGTATGGTCTTGTCTCCCCACCTTTTCCTTGTTTTCTTTTTTGCCCTTTTAAAGGGTAGCTTTCCTACTCAGTTCGTCTAGTGTACAACCTTATATCATCTATAAATTTAGATAGACTCCTTGCCTTTTCTCAGTTTTTCTATTTTTTTCTTTAAAAAATTCTTTACAAAATTTCCAGAAACAAACAAACCAAAAAAAATAAACGTTCAACAACAAATGAAAATTGGTGGAAGATTGAAAAATGTGTTGCTGGTCAGTTCTAACCTTCCATGCTCCTGGCTCCAAGGTGGGTGGGTTGTGGGCCCTCTGACCCCTCATCACATGGACCTACTTTCCACAACTCTCCACAGCTGTTCCCAAGGATGAAGGGGGACTTAGGGTGAGGGGATAGAGGAGGAGAGAGGAGTGGAAAGGGGAACTGGGGATGAACGGTTGTCTGGTGGGAAGACCAGATACACTGTCACGCAAAAAAACATCCACTCCATCCTCCGCACCCAGAGCCCTGCATCCCAACCGCCCTTTTCCCTCTGCTCCGCTTGGGAAGGTCAAACCTCCACTGACTGGATCTGGTTCATCTGTGCCCGCATCATCTGGACGCTGTTGAGGATCTTCTTTTGATGGCCTGCTAACGTCACGCCCACCCTCAGGATGTCACTGTGATGAGAGACAGAAGCAGAGCGTCAGGATGACGTCACCACAGACCAGCCGAGGTCAAATCGTGTTTGAAAACACTTTTTAAAGTTTTGTTTTCATTAATTAATTAATTTAACATTTCATTAACCAGCCAAGTCAATTAAGAAACACATTTTTATTTACAATGATAGGGAATTGGAGGAAAGTAAAAAAAACACAACAGGAACAGGAACCCATTGTACTAATGTTCAACACCACTTTAGACAGTAGGCACTATCACTTTATAGTTTTTGTTTTGTATAGTTTGTATTTATTTATATTACCTCCTATTACATGTACTTTATTATTACCTGTATTTTATTATCTTCCCCTATTTTCTTGGCATTGTTCTGCCAATTGCTGCTGTGACACCTGACTTTCCCCCAGGGGATCAATACAGTGCAATCTTACCTTATCTTATCTTGTGGATTCACAACTACTCTTTGACACAGGTCTGTCACAGACATAATATGTATTACATACAGCATGCCAAGATAAACAGCACACGTTATATCAAGGCAAAGTATCAGTAGT
>OMLI01063516.1:4660-16140 GCA_900302605.1 Rondeletia loricata
GTCTCTTCACCACCTCCACCCCACCAGCCAGCCAGTGTAACAAAATGTTATGTATGTTTCACCAGTCATTTATTGAAAGTCTTTTAACCTTCTCATTTATTTGCTGGTTTGATGGTCTGTGTGTGAAGGACAGGAATATGCCTGAACAGCATTGTGAAGGTCTGCTCCAAACTAATTGGAGTTCAGCAGAGGAACTTGTGATCCCTCTGGGAGAAGCGTATGGAGTTATATGCTTTATAGCTCCACTTAGGAAAACAAACTATTCAAAGTCTTTCATTCCGTCTGCTATCAGGCTGTTAAACCTCGATAGGAGTTTCTGGGAATTAACATTTCTTTTATTACTCTAGGTATGCCTTGTAACCGTATTTTCTTTACTTTTGAACTGTATTCTTTGCCCGACCCCCGTGTGTTTTCACCTAGGGGGCCACACGAGGGCGTCAGCGTGCCAGTCAACATATTGATTTATGTATTTATGTATGTATGTATTTATTCATTTATTTATTGTCTCTGACATACTCATTCCTGTCTGCTGTTCATTTGTAAATGTTTGTATGGTCTGTAGACTGTTGAAATTGAATCGAATTGCCCTTTGGGATAAATAAAGTTGTTTGAATTGAATAGGACTGAATATCATGCAAATACAGGGGGGAAACTGAAACACAATGACCTGCCTATACACTAACACATATGCTTCTGAGCCAGTTTTGGGAGGTTGAGCAGGCTGTTTGTGAAAAGTAAGCTAAACAGGGGGAAATGCAATTGACCACTTTTAGCATCTTATCACCAGCTTTCATTCATTCATTTTCCATACCTTATTCCTTATTCCTAAGCACTTATTCCTATTCAGGGTCACGGGGGCTGGAGCCTATCCCACCCAACATGCATTGGGCGGAAGGCAAGTCGCCAGTCCATCACAGGGCTAACACATTGGTCGACTTTACCCGATGCCCTGATGGCATTCCACATCCTACAATCACCCAGTCACTTTCCTGTCACAAAGTGAGAGTTACTGGTTGATGTGTGCAAGAGGCAGACGTGAAGCCATTGTTGTATGAGGCTCTGTGTGGCTTGTTTGCCTTAGGAGAGTGGAATTGCACAGACACCAGACATGAGAGAGTCATCAACAAGCACTGAAGAGAAATGAGCCATGAAAGACCCCTTACAGGTAATGCATCTAAACATCTTGTCAACATAGACAGCACAGACACAGACACACAACAACAATGATGACCGGTAACCCAACATGGTGTGATATGGCACTGAGAGAGAACAGCTCTAATTCCTGTTTATTTCTATGGTTTCTATGGCAGTTTTGTGTGCTTTAATTGTTTGAGATAGCAAATGGAAGGTGTCGTGGGGTTTGGAGTCATTATGTGGAGGAGAGATAAGACTACCAACAGTAAAAGAGGTGAAATAATCCCCTGGCTAAAGAACGGTGATAGACTGAGACCATATCAAAGGAGAGGAGAGGAGAGGGAGGGAGAGAGGGAGACAGAAAGAAGAGGAAACCTGGAAATGAGAGGGTGACCTGGGTAAAATACATGCATGCTCTCTCTCACACTCAGACACATAGGCTACACATATGCACATCATGCACACAGGTGGACACATGCACAAATGCACACATAGCCATATTTTTCACCTTTGACAAGGGCTTGTGTTTTTGTGAAAATACAATATAAATTCTGGAAATTAATCATTTAAACAAGAAAAAGGTTACTCATCAAGTCCAAAATGTCATGCAAATATCAAGCAAAAGATGTGACATTCTCGTTCCTATCAGACATCAAGTGGCTAATTTTGCAAGAGCAATTTACAGTTCAATTGTGCCACAATTGTCTTTTGTCGCAATTCCCTGTCATGTATGTCATATTAAATGTCATATTTGACTGTCTCGTTAACTTGCACAGGCACAGCTGCACAATAAATGCTCAAGGATGTACAATAAATCAATAGACTGTTGAACCAGGCTTCTCAGGGGTCACAGGAAAAATGTGGATGATAGGACAAAAGCGGTTTGTCCTCTTTAAGATGGATTAGCACACAGTGTTTCATCTACCAGTGCTAACGCAGAAGGGAAGGAATCTGGATGCCTTTAGTGCCAGAGTCCCATGAAGCCCCATTTACCAAAGAAACATACTTGAATGTTACAGATATGCAATAAGAATGGTCATTTTAGCGTATTCACAGGTTCTTATTTCTCTCTGCAGTCTACATGCAGGAACACTGACACTGTTTTCTGCTCCCTTCTTGGATGATCTGAGCGGAAATGCTGCTTTTCCATGATCATCGGCTGGTTGTGAGTTCTGAAACAGTGTTGCTGTTAGCAAGGTGCTGATGTACGGTACACTGATAGTTTGTTGCTCATCTATGGATAGTGCATCTACGTGCACACTGTATTCTGTCCATAGTGTCTAATAGTTCCCATCCCATGGACTTGATTTTATTTCATGTTTTAGTAGGTAAAAGAAATGGACTGCAGCACAAGACACAGGGGAGATATTGGAGAATTTCACTTGTTGACAGAGGTGGCACTAAATAAATAGCATGAAAGATACTTAAATGTATCAATGATAAATTATACAAACCTACTCTGGATTGTTTTAATAAATACAAGTAAAGAAACTCTGACTGACTATAATAGCCTGGATAGGAAGGGTGAAAGAAGAGTAACAGAAAACAGTACTGTGGAATCACAGTCTGTACAGGATCATCTCCCAGGCACATCCACTGAAGGGTGCTACAGTCCAACACAACCCAAGACACATCACTGAAAGAAGCACAAAATGGCGAGAATGTGTTTACTCAAGTCAAATAAATCAAAGCCTGAAATTGTAATCAGGCATTATAGGCTATTACTCTTGAAATCCTTTCTTGAAATATTATCAGTCTTCTCTCTAGTTTCTATCTTTCTCTTCCTCGCTCACATACACTTTGGGTGGGACCTAACTGTGTGTGTGCGTGCGTGTGTGTGTGTGTGTGCGTGCGTGTGTGTGTGTGTGAGAACTGTTGGTGACAAGCCCTTGTCAAACCAGTCTAACTGGACAAAACGCCTCTCTTGTTCCAACAACACACATCTGTGTTTCCCTGTTCCACCACCCAGAGATTAAGAGGTGCTGGGTTTTGTCAAAGTCTTTTAATCCCCTTATTTTGTTTTGCAGCATCAGCTAAACCTTTTAAAGAGAGCAAACAAACAAAAAACAGGTTTTGCTCTGGTGAAATCATCGACTATAGGGTTTAATCAAAACCTTATCGTTATTGATTTTGACTTCTTTGATTAGATCTTGTTTTCCTGTCAGGAGGAAATAGCCAATCGGCCCAACAAACAAACAAACAAGCAAAACAACAACGACAAAGCAGAGGCCTACACATAGGTGCTCCTGAAAGCCTTGCCTTAAATAAGGGGAGGGGTGTGTGCCTGTCAAGAGTCAGTCTGCAGGTTAGTCTGGATGAGAGGGCAAGCCGCAACATGACAAGGGGGGCGGAACAAGAATGTTACCTGGAGAAACAACGGTCGCTGCCATTGGCGGAGAGGCCTGTCACTCATCCTGAAGGCGGCGCACCCAGCGGGCGCATCAGACACTGACGGGTTTCGATGCAAATGTATCCTACGCCGAGCGGGTCCGGTTCCCAATTGCCTATACTTAGAAATAACGACACCGGGTCGTTCATCGAGGGTCAAGTCGATTAAAAGTCAACCATGGCTATGGAGGGGAGGATTTTTACTTTGACTCTGCTGTGTCTGGGTGAGTTTTCCCGTGTTTCAGTCACAGAACATGTCCTGCTATGTGGGTTAGGCCCTACACAGAGCTGCAGGCCTACCTGTGCCACACCTGTTTGCGCACCTTCAGCTCTTCTCAGGTCCTGTGATCTGTCTCAAATGTTTGTGTTTGATTTCCTTGATGTTCAGAAATGAAAAGACAAGGATTTGGAAGGCATAGAAGCTTTTACCCACCTCGTGATGCAATCAAACATTTATACATGTTTTGGACTCAACCTCGTTTGTTTCCCTCTCGTTGACAAATAACACACTGGCAATTATTATTGAACAATTTTTTTGTTTTTAAAACTATTTATGAGGCCCATTTAAAAATTCGGAATAATAATCACTAGCCTACTTTTAACCTCATGAGGGACAAACACGTGCAAGGCATTGTCCGCATGATGATGATGACTTTTAAGATAACATCAAGATCAAGAATTTATATAAGACATTTCGTTTTTCAAAACAAGGAACTCCGGTCTGTGCGTCACCGTTTCTCTTGTGTTGTCCAAGAAATTATGCTCTAATGAGAAACCTGCGACTGAAACATCAAAGATTTTAACACGTTACAATAAGGTGTGTGTGTGTGTGTGCTCGCTCTCTGCCATTACTGAAGCATTTCCTCACACTGCTGAATTACTGAGGTGCTTTTTTTTTTTTCATATTCACTGTGAAAGAAGATTTTATACAGGGGTTAGTAATGCAAATCATCTTTGTATTACTATCAGCAACCAGCTTTACCACAATTCATTGTTTTCCACATATAATTCCATGGAAATGGAATGACCTGTTTGCCTCTGTTTTTAAATGTTGTTACCACAGGATTGTCATTAGCTGGGGGCCTCGAGGTAAACATCCCACAGCCCATGTATGAGTTTGCCAGAGGCGACAACGTCACGCTGCCCTGCAGCTTCAAACCCAAGAACCCCACCAACCCTCTGGTCATCGTCACGTGGACTTCTGAGGGAGACAAACCTGGGGCTGCAGAGGTCAGACTACCAGTGTGTGTGTGTGTGTGTGTGTGTGTATGTTTTCTCTCAGATTTTTGTTTTCTTTCTTTCTGTCTTTCTTTACATATCAGTACAATTAATGTAGATAAATGAGAATAGAAGATAACTTTATTTTCTCCCTTTTTTAATGTTCTTCTATCCTTATTGTTGAACAGGCCTTGGTCATCACCCACTATTCTACCGGCCAAACTGACATCCCGCCCAAGTATGAAGGCCGAGTGTCGCTGGACAAAGACATTGCCAGGGGAAAGGCCAACCTGAAACTGTCCTCCATCACGCTAGCAGACAACAAGGTGTTTGAGTGTCGCATCCAGATCCCAAAGGACGACGAGGGCAAGCTGGCTGCCACAACACGTTTGGTGGTGCTGGGTAAGGGGCTGTTTTCACACAATACACACATTTGTATTCACAGAAAATCTGTTCCAAAGTGTTTAAAAGTGGATCAAGATGGTTGCACATTGTTAAAATATTTCTAGCTTTCCATTTATCTTCACAAGTAATACCGGGTATTTTAAGTGTATGGGATGTTTAAGCTGTATTATGTTCTGTATTAAATGGTGTATTCTGTATTGTGTGAGTTATGGCAGCTGATATCATAACATAATGAGTTGACAAATTAAAATGGCAAATAATTGTCAACATATCATGCTAAAGTAGCAATTTTGCAAAGGTCGCAAAAATACATTTTCTGCCTGAACTATTTATTAATTCCTCATATTAATTGTGCCAACATTACTAATTTAATCTCTGTTACTAATCAGCATCTTCAAGTCATGTAACCTTATTTTCATATTTGTTACAACACTCATTTCCAAATCAAGTGGAGTACAACATATTAAAGACGGTTGGACTAGAAATGACAAGTTAGTTCTAGGACTGCAAGCAGTCACGAACAGGGCCGGCCTGACAGAGGAAGAAGAGGAAAGAAAAGGGAGGAGAAAGTGATAATTATAAGAGGAGAAGAAGTTTGAAAATTAGTGCACAAGCCTTTTCACTGAGTTTGGAAAGCAATCACAAGGGGGCACAATGATAACTTGCTTCTTCAGAATGGCAGAATTCTAATTACTGCCATTCATTCAGTTCTTAAGATAAAATTTGGATAATTGAAATATTGTATCTACAGTATATCATATGTTGATGTATGTAATCTAATTTGACAAAGATTGCTCACTCGATAGGTGAAAACTGTATTTAAAGAGGCTGTATTTTCCATTGACTACAATGGCTTCCATAAGGGCAGAATTCAAATCATTTAAAAAAAATCTGTTTTTGAGATAGAATTCTGAACTTTTGTAAATGTAATCTACGAAGACAGGAAAATATTTCATATTTTTTACATGAAGATTGGACATCGAGTAAGCAGCAATTTACAGTGGCTGTGTACAGTACCATTTGCAGTCAGACATTTTCATACGCTGTGGGCAACATTTTTGATAAAATAAATAAATAATCAAAACTTTTATTTGTGCGTGTCTGCGGATGAGCTATGGTGATTTTCATGTAATTTGTCCAAAGTATGTAGGAGTAGTTAGACTTAATTAGTTTAACAGTTTTAAATAAAAACAGTGGTGGACTTCATAATTAAGTATAGGTACCAGTGTACAAAAGTTTTCTCTTGTTGGGGTCGATAATCTCAGAAAATTACATAGCTGTAGCATGTATTGTTGATTTTTGAATTATTTCTTATATGTTTTAAACTTTAGACCACTGCTATAGCGCCACCATCTGGACTATTTGTCCCATACTTTAGTAAGTGTAGTTTGGCATGGGACTGGAGCTATGTGCCAAGCTTTGTGCATTTTCATGCATGGGAAGGCAGTTTTAGTAAGAGTAATAATACTAGAAATACATACTAATTAGTTGTTTCTTAGACATCACAGACCTAATGAGTCAATCCAACGTCCCATCTTATTTCGGCTTTATCAATTACTTCAATGTTTTATCAGCTGTGCGTCTTACTAAAGAAGCAGTTACCATATAAAAACGTCTGTAAGTTCACAAAACGAAATTAATTGACTGAATTACATTAGATATGTTTTATTTTTTTAAGGTTCAGGGTTCTTCTATTTTCTACAGTGTCATTTTTAATGGAAAAATGGAATATTGAAAAACTGATCACATTCCTTCTTTTTTTCCTTCCTAGTGGCTCCGTCTAAACCCATCTGTAAGATCCAGGGTAAGGCAGAGTACGGCCAGAACATCAACCTGACCTGTGTGTCTGAGGAAGGCTCCCCAACACCCACTTACAAGTGGGAGAGTCGCGATGTCAGGAATATGCCTCGTGTTTCAGACCCCAGGGCCACCGACAGTAAGTATCAGTAACACCCCTTCCACACCGAGCTACTGATTCCGAAAATATGTGGGTCACCCGTCAGTGTGAAACGGTGGACCCGGGTATGTTGACCGCCGCAAAAAATACCATTGTCAAGATCGGGGTGAGACCCGGGTCAGAGTTTGCTCCACTTGGTGTGAAAGTTGGGTGCTTAACCCGCATTGTGGGGCCACACCTCCTTGGCTAATTTCTGCGGCACACAAGTGTGACGTTTAAGGGCACACTATACAAGGGTGGTATTTATAAAGTTAAGACATTGCAGTGCCGACAACAGAGAAGGTAATGAATAACTGTACCTAAAATCATTCTACAAAAGAAGAAATGGACAGCTAGAAAGTATCATGTTGGACACGGAATGTAAATACGTCTGCGTTTGATGCCATCATAGGGTGGCAGCCCATACAGATGGCATGCACGGGTCTGGTGTGAAATATAGTAGTGCTGAAACGATTAGTCGATTAATCGATTAGTCGATCGACAGAAAATTTATCGATTATAATTTTTATAATTTGCGTGCGTGCGCATGTGTGTGTGTGTCTTTGATTTTCAGAGGGAGGCATCCTGTCTCTTTACAACATCTCCAGAGAGACATCAGGATACTACATCTGCACCTCTACAAACAAGATCCGCTCTGCTTCCTGCAACGTCACCCTCACAGTCATGCCATGTGAGAGCAACTCTATTGAAACGTTCCTATAAGAAGCTGGGGACGTACTAATTATAATAAGAAGAATTAATTTTTTTACGTCTTCCTCATAATATACATCCCACTCCTCTTCTCTCCTCCTCCTCGTTCAATCCTGCAGCTTCCATGAACATTGGCTCCACTGCGGGGATCATAGGTGGGGTTGTGGCAGGTTTGGTCGCACTCATAATCATCATCTATTGTTGCTGTCGCCGGAAGAAGAACAAGAACAAAGAGGAGGAATACACCATGGGGTACAGTCTTTCTCTCTCTCTCAAACACACACACACACACACACACGCATACTTGTAAACATACACACAAAAAAGCC
The DNA here is from genome assembly GCA_900302605.1 of Rondeletia loricata. Taxonomy (NCBI): domain Eukaryota; kingdom Metazoa; phylum Chordata; class Actinopteri; order Beryciformes; family Rondeletiidae; genus Rondeletia; species Rondeletia loricata. The sequence goes on from OMLI01063516.1 coordinate 12,782, forward strand.
CTCACACACAAACACACAGTACACCCTCTCTGGTTTCCATCTGACTGTTGTGCGTTCTCTTTCCAGGGTTCGTGAGGAAGAAGAGTTCCGTGACAAAGAGCCAGTGGTAAATGGCGAGAGTCGCAATGAGGAAAGGCACGAGGTTGTACGGAGTGATAACGATGAATCCAGTGTGAGGAGCCCCTCTGATCGCCGCGATGAGGAACGGAGCGAGCGGGAATATGATCGCCGCAGCGACTACGACGATCGCCGCAGCGACTACGACGATCGCCGCACCGACTACGACGATCGTCGCAGCGACTACGACGATCGTCGCAGCGACTATTCCGACCGACGTGACCGGAATCGCCACGAGCGCTATGATGATGACGATGAGCGCCGCTATGATGACCGCAGAGACCGTCGCCACGCAGATGACGACCGCTACGATGAGCCGTACGATGAGCGTGATCCTGAGAGACCACCCAGTGTGCCGGCCAATAAGCCACCTAGGAAGGATTACGATGACTAAGACCGCCAGCCTGTATCAACAACCTTCTTCCATCTAACGTCTTGTCTCCATGGACTTTACTCTCATGGCAGCCATTTTGAAATTACATTGCAGTCGGGGTGGGAAACTACCCAGAGCAAGCTGTCCTACTGTTGTGTACCGAAAGGCACATACAAGTATTGGGAATTGGACAAACGTATCATTCCAGATTCCCCAGTGAAAAATGTTTTAGAAATTAATGGATTTCAAGAATCTGGAGGGATATAGGTTCACATTTTAAAGTAATAGGCCTATATTTGGCCCACTATAGCTAGCTACAGGAATGTAACTAGCTAGTACGCTAGCTAACTTCTAAATTCAAGCAGTCATTGTAGATTTTGTTTCCGAGATTGCTAGCTAATTTGATAACTGTTAGGTCTATCTGAATTCCGCACTTATTTGTTGAAGTAACACTCGTTTTATATATATATGCCAGTCTTCTGGGTAGACTTTCCCACCCTGAGTGTGATAAAAGTTCAAAATGGCCACCATGGGAATTTGAAAATAACAAGTGCATCTTGCATAGGTCTACCTGGAATTGGCATTAGGTTTCCACACAGAACAGACAGAATGTCAGACTATTGACAGATTTGTTGTTATTTTTCTTCCATGTTCTTATCCCTTATCTCTTTTCCCCTGATATACAGGATGCATTATATTTAGAATAAATAACCATTCATTCTTTATGTCGGAGCTTGTGGATTGTGAAACACTGAGCTTGTGGTTGTGAAAAGCGTCTGGCTAACCCGCAGCCCATTCAGGTTTGGCCGTGGTGGAAAGTGGAGACGTCGGCCTTGAGCCAGACGGGCTAGTGGAGACGAGGCACACGACTCGCATGCTGCTAGATGTGTGGAAGCGTGCTTTGGTAGGAAATCCATTAAATCAGCTTTAAACTTGTTAAAATATGTTGACATTATTACATCAGTATGCAAGGCGTAATGTCTGTGTGTTCATCTTGAGTCTTTGCTTCAGGATATATGGCTTCTGTTCTAGGGTGTGACCGAATTGGTGGTATGTTTTGTTTTTTTGCAATACACTGGAAGCAAACTATACCTCTGTAGTAAAGAAGTGTGGGCTTCAGTATGTTTTTTTAAAAATCATGGTATCTTTTTATGCTTAATACTATTCATTCTGTGTTTCAATGCCCTCTCTAATTCATTATTTGTAGACACTGGCATGTGTCTTTGTCTGCGCTTGCACCTCAGTATTACAGGAACCAGTTTAATCTTCCTCTGAAGCTCAGATAGACAAAGTCACCACAGATTAAACACGTCAGAGAAACATTATTTTTTAATGTCTAAATAATGAAAGTAAATACAACATCCTTTTGCCAAGTCATCTTAACTTGTTTTATTTTGTGAATTATCTTGTTGAGATTTCTGTTGGATGTGAAATGCAATGTAATTGGATAATGTAAATAGGCTATTGCTTTAGCATTGGTAATCTTATAATTTGTATTTTTTATTGGGATTATTTCAAATAAAATGGAACAAAACAGCTCTGTTGGTTTGAACCCTTGAGCATGCACACACACACACACACGCACGGGCGCGCGCACGCACACACATAGAGAGAGAGAAACTTGTAAATTGTTGCAGCTATCCTGAACACTAGATGGCAATGCTACATTTCAAACAAACACAGAAGTCAATCTATAAGCCAAGTGATCAAACCTTAACTACACTTTGTTGTCTTCCCCCTTACTAGTGTTCTCCTCTGATTTCGATTTTACAAATTCAAAATCAACATCATTTTAGAAATTATGGTGATTTATTTATTAGGATAGATATACTTATTTTTTATTTTAAATTTTATTTGGGGGGGGGGTGCCTTATATGATGCCTGATCAAGTGTAGGCTTTTACAACCTCTCTGAAATGTCTTTTTTTACCATTAAAAAGTACCATAGTCATGTTGCAGACATTACCCTCCTGCTCCCTTCCCTCCATCACCGCCACCACCCATTGTCTCTCGACAGGACCAGAGAGTCTCGGCGCCTCCCACTCCCAGCTGCGTCAAGACAGACAGACACGTACAGCACAGTCCCGGAAGTCAGGCGATATAGTCTTCAAAGTAAAAGCGTAAAATTTGTCTCAAAAAAGTGGCAGGTGTGCTGTCATACTGGGCCCCAAGGGCGTAGATTTAAATAACAACATAAGGCTACTGTTTCAAAATCAAAGAATACATATGCCGCCATGCATACTGTACATCCTAACTTAAGATTTTTGGTGAAGAGCCATGTATTCCTGTTTCTCCACTCACTCCATTGCTTCCTTGTCCAGTTGAAAGGTAACGTTGCATCGCCAGGGTCGCTGCTGCAGGTGGCGGCAGCGGTGTCTCGCGCTGAAGCCTCTCTCTCCTTGGAGCTGTCACTGTCAGCGACCGGCGCCGCCAGCCCGGCAAAATAACGCTGTAGCTGGTGCTGTTGTCATCACTCGTTGTCGCTGTCTTTGTTTTTTGGGTGAATCCAAATTGTCCGAGGCTTGGTTGTTTTGACATCCTGACTTATCTCCATATAGACGTTCAAAAATCCCTAATAAAATCACAGTTTTTTTCTAGTTTACCATTCAAATACTGCGCCAACTCAGTGAAGAGAAGTTCAAGTGGCGACGTAAACCTCGGTGATTTGAGTGCAGCGCCGCCACGCATGGATGGCCACATATTGGCTCGTTTTGATATCGCATGTTTAAACTAGGTGACGCAAAATTATTATATTACTAACATGGAAACCGGAAATAGTCGTTTCTGCCTCGTCTTCTACCAGGTATAGGACGCAAAATTATATATTTAATATATGCAAAAATATAAAAAATAAAAACGATGATTACATG
>OMLI01063526.1:2508-13138 GCA_900302605.1 Rondeletia loricata
AACCACTTATAATCACCTAGCAACCACCTGTAAAACCCTAGCAACCACTAATACTCAACTAGCAACCACCTAGAAACACCCTAGCAACCACTTGAAATCACCTAGCAACCACCTAGTAACACACTAGCAACCACTTGCAATCACCTAGCAACCAACTAACACCCTAGCAACCACTTGAAATCACCTAGCACCCAACTAGTATCACCCTAGCAACCACTTGAAATCACCTAGCAACCACATAGTAACACATTAGCAACCAATTGTAATCACGTAGCAACCACATACCAACACCATAGCAACCAATCATACTCACCTAGCAACCACCTAGTAACACCATAGCAACCACTAATAATCACTCTAGCATCCACCTGTAAGCACTTACAGCCACCTATCCACCAGCATTGCTGCTCAGCAATCACCCGCATTTTCTTCAGGAAATGCACATTTAGTTATTATTAGTAGTAGTATTTAGACTACAGCCTAAATCATATTTCAAAAGGCAGTGAGTCATTTCTGGGAAGATCACATCCCTTTTATTTACTACATTATCATTAATAACAAGGGGATTGATAGCTAACTTTACAAGAAAAAATAACTAATCTGCAGTATTTAACAAACATGAAAATAAGGATGAGAGTCCAGGCAACAGGAGGCATAAAAAACAAAGAGGCGTGTGGGGTAGAAATAACAGAATACCTCACAAAATGTGAACGTACACACTCACTCCAGGACAGATCGGTTATGAATGTGAGAAGACATTCTACATCTGTAATTGATATGAATGTGTACATTTATGAAATTGAGATAATGAAATGATAGCATGGGTAGGCTAGGATATAATTAACATGTGGCTGTTGTATTTGGGTACCAGTTGAAGAATTGCTAGAGCGGCGGCAACAAGGAAGCCTTTAGCGCGTGAGATTGGGCAACAGATCCTCGTCTCTAAGGAGAGCACAAGAGCAACCATTTATTAAAACGGCCCAGAGCAAGGCAAGCAAGTGTGTTTGTTTGTAGATTTGGATGCATAGTGTAACCTACATTTGAAACTGTATCCAGTACTACCAATATGCAGATGCTTCTCTCTCTTTATCACTAATGCGCGCACACACACACACACACACACACACACACACACACACACACACACACACACACACACACACACACACACACACACACACACACACAGAGCTTGAATGGGGAACCATAAAATCAATCTACAGGGACATGCAATCCAACATGGTGACAATGGCAGTCTTTTCTTGTTGTCTCCTTTTAGTATCAAATTGTCTTATGTGCCGTTCTGCTCATTCTAATTCACAGAGCCTAGGGCAGTGGAGAAGCCAGAAAGAGAGAGTGGTCTGTCAAACGTCCATTGCTTACAAGGAGTCCCAATGTCACTGCCAGACAACCCAGTAAACTATCCTCCACTTTGGCTCCAAAACTCCAATTACAAACCGGCTTTAACCGTTACGCTGAGCCAACATGGTGCATTCTGTATCTAAGTACAAGCTGGCAGAGCCCCGGGATTGTGAGTGTCTTTCAGGGCTGGTAGTTCTGGTGGATGAAGGACAGCACATTGTCCTTGGACAGTTTCCCGGGGTCCATCCGTGTCTGGGAATCGTGAACTATGACCCCGTCCACCCACGCCCAGAAGAACCGCTCAGAGTGGCAGACGCTGAGAGGACAAAGACAATGAAATGATACTGTTCACAAATAAGATCATCAAGACTAATGTCAGATATGAGAATGATTATGTTGTGAACTATCCTCCCACCACTCCGAATGTCAACTTAACATTTTCCCACTACCATCACCCCCACTATAAAACTGACAACTTCTGATACAGACTTCAATTATACAATTTTCCAACTCATAAAACCCAATGGCTTTATGTCTAAAAACATTGAATCAGGAATAAATGAATTGTGTTGTAATATCGGTAGAGAGGACAGTACATACTGGAAGGGGGCGACAGAGTTGGGTGGCAGGTCGTAGGTGGACTCCTTGGTCAACTTATTAAACAAGAACTTCCTTTTGGTGTTCTTGCTGTACGCCATAGTCCACGGTTCTGATGGATGGAGAGGAGATGTGGAGGAAGGTTGGTGTTGGAGATATTTAGCACTCTTCTTTTTCACACATGTCTAATGGAAACATACAAACCCCGACCGTTCCACGAGTGTACACACACACACACATTTTAAATGCTATATTGGCACACAGGATTGAGATATTACAGAAGTGCTACATGGTTTGAGGACATTTAAGGATAGAAAAAGCATCATAATCAGAATTAAACTGCCATTTTCTGGCACTGAGCTACAGCACTCATGGAAATCACACACACACACACACCAACCATTGACAGTCTTGATGATGTAGAGGCCCGTGGGAAGGAAGTGCCGGTCATCTCTGCCGGTGTAGGACAGACGAGGGACTCCTCCTGAACTCTTTGTCACCTTCATCTCTAGTCTGGACGAGGAAGAGCAGAAAATGAACAAACAAAAAATAAGAAGACAAGTTGTCCTCCATCCTCAACATCTGGACTCTTAACAAACACTATATGACACTTTGCGAGATATCACACAGTTCGTGATGTCTAAATAACAGCCATCTTGTCGTACCTGACAAAGATCTTCTCCATCTCCTCCAGCCTATACACCTCCTTCACTCTGTGTTACGGGAAAACAGAGATGTTACACTAAAATAACACAAACATCAACAACAAGTGGTGTTCAAAAGAGTACTTTAAAGAGTAGAAAACGTTTTGTACCTGATGGGGTTCATGTCTGGTCTGCTGGGCTTGGACACGGCCTTCACAAACTTCTCAGCCATCTGGATCCTGGAGACACAATGGGCCTCGTTTATTAAACTGCTTATCATAGTGTTGTGTTTGAACAGCATTTGGCAGCTTCCACTGTTCTGAATGCACAGAAATATGGATAAAACGAGGCCCGTTGACTCATATTGGCTTGTATTAGCAGATATGTGGTATTGCTGTTTTGGCGAGTATGGCTAAAGGTTAGACATGGTGATGGAAAAGGTCGGCGTATGAGTGAAGTGACAGTCCCACCTTTGGTTGAAGTGCTGAACTCTAACGTCAGTTCCATTGAGTACTAGTGCATCCAGGACATGTACTGCGTTGATTCTCCGCTGGGCTTTTCCCTGTGGACCAAACATGTAACACTCGTTAAACCACAGCCACAAGCAGCAATGGTGGGACCCTCGCCCTGATATAGTAAAAATAAAGCCCTGTTCAGGTTTATTTGCAGTAAAATGCAAGTCAACGTTTTGTGACTGGGTCAGCAGGTGACAAGTCATTTTTAGAATCACATTTTGGGGGAAAAGATTAGAACAATGGACACAAACTCGTACAAATACAACAGAGCTCTACAATGTTTGGGGATTGAACCCTGTTGTAGTTGGAAATGTTCACGATGTTGATATAAGAAAAAGTGCAACAAAATAACTGTTCCTCTAATCAGAGGCCAATAATCGCAATAAATAATCGTGATCACAATATCTAGTAATAAAAAAATGTGGATTATCATTATAGCCATAATAGCACAGCTGTATATAGAAATGGAGCCAAGCAGAAAGAGTTTGATTCCTTTCAGTCCTCTTCCACTCCTCTCACCTCGCCCTTGAGCTCCTGGACGATCTCCACGCTGAGAAGTGTCTCTCTGGGCAGCTCCAGCTTGAAACTCTCCAGTTTCCTCCAGCGCACAGGCATCTTGCCATCCCACGTGTATATCTGAGACTTCTGTAAAGGGCAAGAAATAAGGGGGAAATGGAGAGAACAGACAAGAAGAGAATGGGTGAAAAAAGCATGTATGCCTCCACTGGCCTAGAACCCGCAGATATTTCTCTGCTGGGTCTCCTCTGCTCAGGCTCCCTCGCTACATTACCACTGTCTAAAGAAACAAGCAAATAGTAAACATGTTGTCCCCCACCACTATTAGAACGCCACCTTGTGGCGGACACATAATACTACAGTGTGACGCACTAACTAACACACAGACACCGATCCATAGTCAAAAAATAAAAAACCTAAAGGTGAGTGGATTGCCCACTCAGCTTTAAAAAAAAAAAATTTCCCAAAGAAATGGAATAAGTCCTGAGCACAAAATAGTTAGATTTGATTATACTGAGTGTCCCGTTAATGTTTAGGACTGTATAGGTAGTAGCAAAGAGGAAGGATGCTACCAGAAAGCGGAGGAAGCAGACACCCTTTGAAATGACACATTGTTCCTTCTGAATACAAGAAGACGATTGTGGGAGTTGTGTGAAACTTTGCAGGTGTGACGATTCATAGTTCAAGTTACATTTTCACATTGATACAACTTTTACTTATGTTTATCAATACAATACTGCTCAAACAAGAACAGACATGATTTGTGAAATATGATTTTCTCAAGTGCTCGACACCATGATGAAGTTCAACAGCGCAAAGGTATAGAGGAGTGAAGTGGCTCATCCTGATTGACTGACCTGAATTTGACTCTTTGACGACGGTGAGAAAAAAGACAAGTTGATTTGAATTGGGCCTACGTTCAAAGTGGTGTTTTCCCGTCTCTTTAGACTCACCCCGAGTGCTAGCAGGAAGATCTGCTCGCCGCCACCCACAATGCACCGGTAGTCCAGGACGTGATGCACCTTTTCTAGTGTGCTGGAGTTGAGAGGTGTGAGCGTACACTGGAGCGACTCCACATCTGAACCCTGGGGTTGGAACAGAGGGAGGGGGAAGCAGGGAACCAGACATTGAGACAACTTAACATTTTAAATCAGCCCAACTTGTAGGATCGAACAAGGTGCACATCAAAGCTTAACATTTCTATTATACTTTCTGAATTTACAAGTGGAAAACACATTTATCACCACTGTATCATATGCAATAGGGTGTCTTTAGTCCTAGATATATCAACTGACCTTCATCAGTTCGTAGAATTTCAACTTAGGGTCTGAGGAGGCAGGAGTGACTCTGGCCTTATCGGGGATCTGGAAATGGACAAAGACACTGTATTTGGGGGGAGAATCACTTTAGTTCTATTAGTTCTGTCGTAGTCCACATTCAATGTAGTACAAGTATCCCAGTTTCCCTGCTCACCCCCCAGAGCTTCAGACACTCTTTCCTGATGTCGGCTTGTCTGGTCTCTGAAAGGGCCCTGGAGACACACAGCATCGCACAATCAGTCGCACACACAAACACAACTACGCACCGAAATGGAGAGAGATGCACATAAAGAGAAATGTAGAAGATAGGTAACTCACGGGTCTACGACGTAGGCATGGATCTTGGCCAAGGCCTTGATCTGGACTACACAGTTACTGCAGGGAGGAGAATTAATTCAACCTCCGTCAGTCACTCAGTTTGAACATGCAACGATTAAAGCCTTTCTGCGTGTCCATCGTGTGTCTCTACCTCTCGTTAGAGTTGACCATGTGCTGGTAGAAGTCGGTGTCTTCCTTGATGAGGCTCAGCGGCACCACTTCAGTGACGTCAGAGTCTGAGTTCCTCAGTTGGTTGAGTTTCAGGTTGACCCTGAACATGTACTCCCTTACAGCGTCTGAGCCAGGCTTTAGACCACGGCACACTATGTACCTACGGATGGCAGGAATGCAACGCAAGAGGAGAGATTTACAGCTGCACTAGGCAAAAATACACCTCTTATCAGCCAAAATCACAAAGTGGGGCTGCATCAGAGATGAGCGTCCCATCCCCTCTAATTGAGAGGCCGTATATTCACCTAAACTGCCTAAATAACATTTTGGTGTCTGGTATGGTCACTGGCGGGAAATCCGCGCACAGGAAGCGACTAATCTAAACTTGAGAAAAATATAAGACTTTATCTTTAACAGCGGTTTGCTCATTCACTCAGAGGTCTTCCAGTTGAAGGACGGTCTCTGTAACCACTAAGACACCTTCCCCTGAATAAGTTACCAAAACCACACTCTTGCACATTGAGCACACATGATTACACATCACGCAGCTCTACCTCTCTGAGTTGGCAGGCCTGCTGGTGATAGGTTTGAAGAGGGAGACTCTGTCGAAGCAAAGGTAGAGCAGGTAGACCAGGCCTACACTGAAGGGAGTGAACAGGTCAAAGGTCTTACACACAAAATGGCCACCTGGGGGAGACAAACGGCACCACTATGACTCAGTGGTCTGGCATTACTCTTGGATACCAACACAAATACACATGTTGCGCACACAAGCATAAATACATGCACACTTATTTGGAGGGTGAACTGTTGAGGGATAAAACACAAAAATCATTCAGTGTTTCGACACATTTTCCATTTCAAAATTCCATACTTTTTCAAAACCTTATAAAATTTCTTGAAATAATGAATTATATTAATTTCCTGTGGAAAGACAGTAGGACTACAACTACATAAAATGTGAAACATACATTTATTGGGACTGAACAGTAAAATGTTCCTTAGTTTTACAGATTTCTTTGAGCAATTCCAACACTTTACGAGCTGGACATTATCACATTTATTTTTCATACTTTCATACTTCTGGCAGACTTTCAAGACCTGTGTAGGAACCATGGACAGACGACTGGACAGCCTGACGGACTAACTATCTGACTCACACGCACACGTACACACGTACCTGTCCTGAGTGTAGACATGGCGGTGAGGAACTGACAGAGCAGCAGCTGTTTGCTCAGGATCTCCTGGATGTTCTCCTGGCCATCCACAGAGAAACCCTACCAATCACAGACAGTCATCACAAAACAACCAAACACAATCACTAAGCAGAAAGCTGAATGCCTTAGTACAACCCACCAATAGCGGGCAATCTAGTGGGCAATGTGAAACTCATCATCCTAACAATGCTTGGCGCTCGGGACGGAGCACCTCAATAAAAGCTGGGCTCTGTGTGTTCGTCGGTGCTGGAGGAGTGTGGATGCATCTGTGAGGATGTACGCACAGAATTAGCCTCAATACGGTGCTAGATGGCGCTGAGATTGGACTTGTTAGCATGTATACGTTTACTGTATGCCACTCCAATAACGCATTCCCTCGAAGGACCTTGTATACTTTCCCCTTTAGTGTGAACTCATCCACTACCTGGTATGGATTTAAAACCCAGAAACCCAGGGATAACAACACAGGGATACACATCACAACACAACCAACCGCCCAAATTAGAGCCCGCAGGCCAAACTTGTCTGTTCACAAAATTATTTTGGCCATCCAAAAAATACTAGAGAGTTAGAAGTTGTTCTAGACCCGCCCGGTCTATCTTTGCGCACTTTTATTACATTATTCATATGTAAATCACTTGCTTATGAAAAGTCACATTAGCAAGCTTCTTGATGATGTAAGAGTTGGGCTGTTATTTACTTCTTATAATTCAAAATTATTTTTGTCCAAGAGTATTTGTTTAACGTACAGCCCGCCAAAAATGTAACTAAAAAAGTTCAACTTAAATGTTTAAGTAAAAGTATAAAAAGTGCAATGAACCAATAATGGAACTGTAACACTAACAAGGAATCTTGAAGAAGCGACGATGTGATGCTCGTCATCCTAACGCCCTTCTTCAAACACTTTCCCCTCAAGTGTAAAATGTTAAATGATCCAGTAAGCAATATGGATGTAACAAAGTGTATTACAGTGCATCCACGAAAACGACTGTATGCTTTTAAGCAGCCGAGCAGTGGGTGTAGATCTACAGTTAAAAAGTTGAATGCGTGTTAGGCTCACCCCATCTGCCATGAGGAAGTGCAGTCCTCTCCTCTCCGTGCTCTCCATGACAAAGTTTCGGAAAGCGCTCACATTTTCTGGACGAGTGATGTCACCGTCCCCGTCCACCCCTCCTTCGCCTGGGACACACAGAGAGGGCAGGTTTTCACAGGGGGACATTCATCTGGGACATCCCCTGTGGGTGACGTGCATATTTTCGGGATAACTCGATGTGGGCATACCATAGTAAGGCTCAAACAGTTCGCTAGGCGCCGCGTAGAAGTCTTCCATTTTGAAGTCGCAGGGTCCTTTTAGTGTCATGCCGAAGCCCTTGGCATGCCAGCGCCTCTTCCACAGTACGTACTCTGAGAAGCCCCCGGGCCCGGCACAGACGTCACCAAAGTACAGAAGCTCGCCCTCACGGTCCTTTGTCAGAGGTTTCTACATGGTGAGAGAGGACAGAGGTATTTCTGTTTGATATGGGCCTCTTTGCCCTGATCCATTGAAGGCGCAATACAACATGTATCAGTGTTTGCTTTGACCAACTCACCCCTTGTGAATCCTTTGGGTTTGTGAACATATTGTCAAAGCAACTGTCGATGTTGGCCATTTTCATAGCTGCTCTGAATACAATAAACACATAAGAACTTGTCATCGTCCCCACAGGGGGTAGCAGGCTACAGTATGCTCTCTTTGAGCCACATACTGTATGGAAAATACAAGTGACCACCTGTAAGCCATTTAGCTGGCAGTAACCACCTAAAGACTGACCTGTTGAGGAAGAAAGCTCCTCTGATAGTCTCGTAAGGGTTGGAGCGTGTCCGTGCTCTCCTCATCTCCTCGCCCTCCAGGTCATCGAACACAGTCTGAACACAACATACAGACATAGTGAGATGCTCCACCTCATTCCCCTTTCACATACATATGACCCAGGAATATTACAGTATGGTGATTCGGGTCCATCCTGTGTAACGAGCTTTGCACACAGGAAAGTCCTTTGTCACTACCATTCACACTAGACCCAGGACAGACCTGCGTATGCAAGTGTATTTCCACAATTGTAACTTCTCTATGGGCTGTCACCTTATAACATCATTAAATGCAGACATGTTTACATGCTGTGTTCAACACGGCAGATGAAACTCTAGACATTGTTCTGCGAACTTGCAATTACCAAACAAAAGCTTCACGCAACTATCACCATTGTACAACCGCCACACTTGTATAGTGCGCCCTTTACGTCATACTCATGTGCCAGAAAAATAAGCCAAGGTGTGTCCCCATGTCACGGATTAAGCACTGCACATTCACACCAAGTGGAGTAGATGTTGTATAGCGTGTTGCACTGTTTGCTATTGATTTTTTCCATCTGCTACAAATCAATTTCCCTCAGAGATTATAATAAAGACTGAACTGAGTAGAATGTGCTTTAGGTTATAACTCACCTTGCACCTAAGAAGGGTGTGCAGGAGATCTTCGGTGCAAAACTCTGTCTCGTCCTCAATCTTTAATTTCCTCTGCAAGTAACCAGAAACAAGGTTTCTACAACAAGAGGTATAGAAAGCATGTAAAAGAATATGCAGAGAGGAATATATGACGTATGATCTAAATGTGTGTGTGTGTGTGTGTGTGTGTGTGTGTGCGCACGCTACCGGTCCCAATGCCATCCAGTCCTTCAGCTCGTCTGCATCTGGGATCTCTGTGGAGCATTCTGGGAACCAATCTACTTTCTCTACAGCACTGGGCTGGACAGCCAAACAGGAAAAGAGACAGAGGAGAGAAAACAGAGAGAAGGAACAGAGAGAGAAGGGTAAGAATGAGACGGCGAATAACAGATCACAATGATGGACACGTCAGAAAAGTGTGAAAGTTCCTTGATTATGTGACACAGACAAATACATCAGATCCTCAGCTATAATTCAAAATGTTACTGTAAACAGTGAAAACAATGTTTTTGAGTAATGGTCATTATTACTGCTCCATACCTCAGGTGCATCGTGCCAGTCGACGTTGAGCTCCCCCTGGAAGCCCTGCAGCGTGAGGCCGAGACCCCGTCTCCCTCGCTGGGTCGAGGCCTCCACAATCTCCTTGCGCCCCTGGCCAAACTTCCCCAGACCCTCACCCACACGGAAGCCCATCTTGGCCTGGAGGTGAAGACGAGGGAAGGTGAGAGAGAACATAGGAGTGAGGAAAAAGACATTGGAAAATTCTATTTTTTTCTCTGCATACTTTGCAAAGTAAACTACAAATTTAAGAATCTATCTCTGTATACAAAAACTGATACATAAAAGCCAAAATTGTACAATCCAGTAATTCTAAACCACATAATACAGGCACTATAAAAATGAATAAGGCTTTTAAAATGTGACACATCTGAGGTTCAAAGACAATCCATTACAATATGCAGGGATTAAAGCGTATTCGAATTTCAAGGAAAGCTGCTCGCTTGCCCCCCAGCTAGGAATCGAGCGTTGGAATATGAAGTTATTGATAACAACCTATAGTGCGGAACTGTGTAAGCTGCATCGCATCTATGACACTGTGTGTCCTGGTTCTGATGCAAACAACCTTTCCTTTTCTGCATCGGATGTGCTGTGTGATTCAAAAGTTGTTTATTAAAACAACATTCTCCTACACTGAACACCTGAACAGGTCTGGCATATCAAGATGCTGATTAGACAGCATGATTATTGCACAGGTGTGCCTTAGGGTGGTCACAATAAAAGGCCACTCTAAAATGTGCAGTTTTATCACACAGCACAAGGCCACAGATGTCGCAAGTTTTGAGGGAGCGTGCAGTCGGCATGCTGACTGCAGGAATGTCCACCAGAGCTGTTGCCCGTGAATTGAATGTTCATGTTTGTCTCTACCATAAGTCGTCTCCAAAGTCTTTCGCAACCTGATCAACTCAATGCGAAGGAGATGTGTTGCA
>OMLI01063531.1:7366-31998 GCA_900302605.1 Rondeletia loricata
CACACGCTCTCTCTCTCTCTCTCTCTCTCTCTCTCTCTCTCTCTCTCTCTCTCTCTCTCTCTCTCTCACACACACTCCCTCACTCTCTGTTTCTCTAGACAAGACCGGGACATTGAGCCAGAGGACTTTCAGCGGTACACAGAGAAGGTCAAGACTTCCCTGCAGGACTGTCCGGTAGAGCGACCCCCCGCTGCTCTGCTGTCAAAGTACAGAGAAAACACTCCCAGACCCAAACAGATCCAATCCAGGAAGGTAAAACGAAAGGAGTTTTGTCAAACCAGATTTGTATGCATGAAGTATTTGCATTTCCATGCGCACATCTAGAAGTCACAGTTTGAGAAACATCATGAATACACTGCATGCATAAACAAAAATGCATAATTGTCTCATGGTCGTTGAAACTGGCATATGTTGATGCCCATCTAAATTTGCATTTAAGGGAGTTAGGTGAAGCTCTTACCCAGAGCGCCGAGAGTGAGCAGGCAGAGGATAGTGTCTTGGAGTGTCTTGCTCAAAGACACTTCATCAGGACTCAATGCTGTTGATGGACACAACATTGGCTGTTGTGGGGATCTAACCTTTGTTCTTCTGATTACAGAATTGTCTGTCTAACCATTGGGCCATCCTGCCACCCATTAAATGATTGATGTCTGCTCTCTCACTAAGGTGAGCAGAGATATGTCCAGCCTCCCGTTGGGCCTGATGGGATTGAAGAGTGATGGTCAGGAGCCATCAGAGGCAGACGTTACGCCCTGCTACCTGTCGTCAAGTCCCCGAGCAACCCGTCAAGCCTACCGCTATGGCGGCATCGCCAACAGCAGGCAGCAGTATACAGACCTCCCAGAATCCTTTTCTGAGAGGTAGGTCTAGGGAAGAACTCTTTGGATATAACCTCAAGGTCAAGTCTGTTTAAAAGCCCACTCTGCACATGTACTTCAGGCTCCTTCAAGGGTTTCATCGTGTTCTTGCACAAGCCTGAATAAATGCACCTTCCACCTCCCAGGTCCCACTTCTCCCTGTCCCTGAAGACCCAGTCGTCCTTTGGCCTCATCTTTTATGTATCTGATGTGCAAGAGGACAACTTCATGGCTCTCTTCCTGGCCCATGGGAAGCTGATATACACCTTCAACGTAGCTGACCAAAGGGTCAAAATCAAGAGCCAGGAGAAATGTAATGATGGTGCATGGCACAATGTAAGTTCGCTAACTTATTCCATCTGAGCAAAGTACATTTCTAGGTGCCAGTAGTCCATACTGTATGTATGCATGGATGTATGCATGTTTAGCTATGTGTCAACATTTTCAACACAGCCTTACTTGTGCAGTGACAACCTCCTCTCTCCTCCTACTGCTGAAGGTTATTTTTATCCGTGATGGGAACATGGGACGATTAATAATTGATGGGCTCACAGTGCTGGAAGATAGAGCCCAGGGAAGCAACCTCTCCTGGCATGTCAGCAGCCCCCTCTATGTGGGAGGCGTTCCTCCAGGGAGGGCCCAGAAGAATATTCAGGTATGCCACACAGGGACAGCAGGACCAACGCCAAAGGCAAATGGGATGGAGTGTATGTGAAACAGTTTTAACATACGCAACAGGGATCATTTGAAACACATGAAAAGTCTAGCAAGGACTGAAGATCTGAATAAGGCAGTAACCCCTTACAAAGAGAGTAAAATCTTTTTAATTTCTGTAATTTATAACCCTCTGGTCTTTTCCGGCACATATATGGTCATACTGGGAGAGATCCAGCTCCGCTTAGCTCAGACTAATGGACTCAGACGATGTTCCCACAGAAAGCAGGAAAGCAGGAAACCGCCATTGTGACCCTTTCCCCCTTTGAACACTACAGGACGGCATCCTTTATTATTAATATCTTTCTTCCTGTCATTTTTACAATCAGTACTGTATACTGTATATTTATGCCTCTAATATACACTTCCCTGCACTTCCCTTTAGAGAAACTCTGCGTATAGCTTCAATGGCTGTGTGAAGAACCTTCAGCTTGATGGACAGTGGCTGTCCTCCTTGGCGCAGACGTTTGGGGTCACCCCATGCTTTGAGGGACTCTCCGAGCCGGGAACATACTTCTCAGAGGAGGGAGGATACGTCGTCCTGGGTAACACGCAACTCAGTTTTCTTAGTAGTTCCATAATGGAAAACGGAGAGCACAGACATGGCTTTCCTCCAGCTTCAAACTAAGGAATTCCACATTATGAATAAATCCAAAGTTTGTGAAGTGTTGATTTTGTGCAATCATCTACCCACAAGGTAACACCATGTACATTTTGGCAGGATCCACAACTGTTTGGAGACTGTGCATCTGTTATATTACATGGCTCATTAGATTTCCTTCTGGAAAACGTACAAAGCCCTTGGTCTTTCACCATTCTCTGTGCAAGGAGAGACTGGTTGGGACAGGAGAACACGATACCCCCAGTGCAGCTGTGGTGAAAATGTGTCTCTGCTGGGGGAAAGTAGAGGCGAGGGGGAAAGTTGAAGGCCCAGAGGCCTTGGGAACTGGGCTGCAGCTGTTGAATGCGTAGAGTAATTTCACACCCTGCTGCAGTGCGGTCAGCTCAGATTCCCACGTGCACGCAGCACAGAGAAACATGGCCGAATTCAGAATGGATGAGGCACTCTGCACTTACTTCATCCTCCTCTTTCTGCCTTCCTCCCTAAGATGACACATTTAACCTGGGGCAGAGGTTTGAACTGGTGGTGGAGGTGCGCCCTCGTGTGGCATCAGGGGTGCTACTGCATGTGCACACAGCAGAGGAGGATTATCTCACTATGTACATTCATCAAGGGGCGGTAAGTCATTGTTACAAGTATTGATAACTTATTCTGGAACGCTATACATGTTCAGTGCTGTTTATGTCGGACAAACTAAAAATTCAACTCTGTTTAAGTGTAGATATAGCTCTAGATGCCATAATATTGGTTTGTCTTTATAGGTGGTGGTCCTCGTGAACAATGGGGTACGTGAGTTCTTCACACAGGTCACTCCAAGAGAGGGTCTGTGTGCTGGGAGCTGGCACAGAATTACTGGTGAGAATCCCCTGCTCGTGTATAACTATGAACAAATACACGCAAATAAGACCTCCAAAGAGCTTTAGAGTTCAATTGATGTGTTCTGTCCTGCTTGATCGCAGTGATCCGGGATGCCAATGTTGTCCAGCTGGATGTAGACTCTGAGGTCAACCATGTGGTGGGACCTCTGAATCCCAACGCCACGGATACCAGAAAGCCCGTGTTCATTGGTGGAGCCCCAGGTGAGTGAGTGGCCAGGCCAGCAATTAAGACTTTCCACCAATATTATGACTAACGCCACTCCTAACACTTGAGATGCTTTCAAATCATGTGATGTACTCTTCCTCCCCTCAGACGCTTTCCTCCCAGAGGGCATTGCCACTAGGAAGGCTTATGTGGGCTGTATGAGGAACCTGACAATCAATAACAGCCAAGTGAGCTTCAGTAAAGCTGTTCTGGTCAGTGGAGCGGTCAGCGTCGGAGCCTGTCCAGCGGCGTAACACATGCGTCAACACCACTACCATCCCCAGCTTCATAGCACTGACCAAACACTGTACCTTTCATTAAAAATCTCTCTTCCGATAATCCATAACCCTAAAAAGAGGTGAAGAGTTTCGTTCCAAAATGACATATCAAACCATTTTTTAAAAACATGACACCCACTCTCCCACATTGAATGCTGGCATGAAAGTTAAGCACATTATGGAAGTTAGGAGTCATCTTAAGACATTTACTTTATAAAATAGTTTTGAGAACAGAATCATTTATGTTTTTCAAATATTGCCTGATGAATCACATGTAGCAAAATATTTTCCAAAACGCATATATATCATTTTGGAATGAAAAAGTATTGTCATTCTTTTCACTCGTTTTCAAATGTTTGTCTTTTTGTCGGTCTTTAATTTGTTGGGTCTTGTTGGGGTTTTTTTACACAAAAATGTCCCTGGAATACAACCAAATCCCACTCGCTAAAATGTGTTTCCTCATTGGAAAATATCATCAGAAAAGAAACATTTATTATCAGTTATATAAGATGTTGTGAACTGCTGTCACGTTAAGGATCATAACTGAGACACCCACAGTGTATCCATGATCCTTTTAGTGTACTTGATTTGTTTTTATAATATTCATGAATGCCACTCAGACAGATGTAGAAAATATCAAAGAGACATTTGATGTAAGAGCGTATCTGCCTCCACTCAAAGCATTCTGTGTTCCACCGCCTCACTTTGTAATCTCAATGGCACATTTTTTTACAAGTTTATGTTCAAAAGTTTTCTTTCTTTTGTACAGTTTTTTCCTGATGAATAAATGATATTTTACATCCATATTAGCTTGGCTTTTTTCTTATTTATTTATTTTAATAAATGTTCAGATTATTAGAAGTGTGTTCCTTTCCCACTGTATTATCAAATGACAAGGGCAAACAAATGCTGTATTTTGTGTTGTATCACCTATCAATACTGCATTTTCATGGTGAATTATACTATCCAAGCTGTTTGATTATTTATTTCAAAGGTTATCATTTTTTTTTTTTTTTACACAAGAGCTACAATAGAGCTGAGATCCCCTACCTGAAAGATTGTTGGCCAGGCAACTTTCAGCAGAGATAATTTTGTTATTTAACAAAATGGTGTAGCTTTACTTGTTCAGTTATTTATTTTATTCGGTTATGTTGCTCTTTGGATATATTTAAGTCAACACTGCCATCTACTGCCTGTGAAGTGGCGTCGCCAAGCCAAAAAGTGGTCCAAACTGATGGAGAGGATAAAAAGAGGATGATGGAAAACAACTTACCTCAGAGAAGAATATAGCGACGCGTGACAGTAAACTGACGCGTACTTCCGTCTTTGTTTAAATGCCAGAGTACTTCTGTTTTGAGAGTAATTTGGAGCGTCAAAGATTCGGTCCAATATATTTATTTTTCTTTCTAGGTAAGCCATTAACAATACACCATGCGTTAGCGAAAACCAATTTTATTTTTGCAGTGTTTCCCATTTTACACATGCGCAGTGCGACATACTCGGAGCTACTCCGGCTAACTAGCTAAAACGAACAAAGAGCAAAAGAGTAAACTTGTGCCGATGTCGGTTATGATCCACTATTATATCAAATAACAATTGACAATCATTTAAGTTGTTGTTTTCACGACGTTATACGCAGCCATAGATACATTTGTATGGTAGTAACTAAATATACTAGCTAGATAAATATCTGCGTATGTAGCTGTGAGTCCGTTCTAGCGGGCATACGTGGACTACAGAAATTTATATCTTGCCATTATCTATATCTTTGACTGTCTCTAAAAAGATCTCTCTTCCGGGATGCATTTGGTCCCTCTAAGTGCTGACCGAGGATCAGCTTTTCCCCCATTTTGTTCATCTTAAAAATCTGTAAACGAATGTGCTAAACTGACTCCAGAGCGGTGTGTCGAAAGGCAAACTGCAGCCTACAGGATGTACGCCGTTTCCATGACACAACGTCATCAGAACTCGACCAAACACAGCTGTGGCGCGCGGAGCTCAAACGTCTTTTCGTTTTTATAAGCAAGTTATGCTAAAATGTTGTTATAAGACTTCTGTCGGTGCTATAAAGTCGTTGTCTGATTCGCTGCTGCCATGACACAGTCAGTAGTTGTCCAGGGTGAGTAGTGTGACACTGAACTCAACTTAGTTACTCAACAGTATCATTATTGTACAAACAAGAAACACATTTTCTACAACTAATATGAACCTAAACGTCAAACCTGTGTTCTTCAGTTGGGCAGTGTGGCAACCAGGTCGGCTGCAGGTTCTGGGACCTTGCCTTGAGAGAACATGCCCATGTCAATAAAGTAAGTACAAAAACAAACACACACACTACGAAAGGAACTATATATCTACTGAGTCACAGCATCAAGCATTATATCACTGTGACTTGAATTCCTGTTCTGACATTATAACACAAGTTAAGTAAGTAAGATGCATTTGATACGATCCTGCATTTTTTTGCAAGGTAAGTTCATAGAAAAAGCATATCTGTAAAGTAGACCTGAAATTATCTGCATGTGATAACAACCCGTCCAGCAAAAAAACAAGTGTCAACCTTCCTTATAGGTTAAAAAGTTGTACAAAAAAGTTGCCTATTATTGTTAAAGTAGGCAATTAAGTTGTCTTCAGTGACAGCTGGAGTGTTCAGAAGCATTCAATGTTAGTGGGAAGTTTTTGGAGGGGGATAGGCATTGGGTATCAGATTTTAATGGTTAATTATTTTGTCCTGGTAACTGGTACTATCGTAGAATTGCAAAAACATATTTTATTAAACTTTTTAATTTTTTTATTTAAAGCTTGTCGCATTTATACGCCGCTGTTAGTACTATACTGACCAACATCTTCCGTAGTCGGTCTTTCACAATCATGAGCTTGCCTTTCTGGCTTTGCTTTTGAGTGTCAGCATATGACACATGTCCATCAGATGGCGAGGGGTTCGCCCCTTGGGGTTAGACAAAATAAAACAGCTCATAGATACAGCAGCATGTGGCTGCACTGTGTATGACGTGTCCTCTGAAAAACTCAGTTGTGACAGCTATAGAAGCTGACACTTGTCATTACCGTTGTTTATTAATGTGATATTTTAACCCGGCAGACCAGCCCACACCGCTAGTTCACCACATGCTCAGGCTGAGTTTTCAAAGCCCTAGTTCAAGCTCTCATGATGACACTGACCTCTCCTCCTTGTTTATCCCTACTTGGTGGTTGTAAACTTACCAGTTGTCTTGAATGCACTATTTTTGAGAAGACCCCTGTTGTGTGAACTGTGACAGGAAGTTGGGCTTCGTCTCATCCCATTGACATGTACATGTTTATTGCCTATGGCCTCTTCAAGACCATCTGTAACATGCTGCTTTTTTTCTCTCATTCAGAAAGGAGTGTATGACGAGGCCCTAAGTAGCTTTTTCCGGAATGTGGACTCAAGGTAACCGCACCCCCTTTGATCCAGTATCCCTTAACTGCTACATGGGTTGAAAAATGTGCCTACTACTCAGTGGTCCAAATGGAGTCTTTTTTTTAAGCTTTGCCCTGTGCGTGCTTTTCCAGGAAAAGTGATGGGCGAGCCTGTGATATCGGTGGGAGAATCCAATATCTGAAGGCCAGGGTAAATTCTGCTTGTGATTAATTGGCTTGTGTGATTAATGCGATTTCAATGCAGTTTCTGTGTGTGTGTGCGTGCGTGTGCGTGTGCGTGTGTGTGCCAGGTTTAACTTTACTTGTATCTCCAATTACCAGAAAACAACTTGAGAGGACTTTTTTTTTCTGGTTCTCACAGCAGGGAAAATATTATTTTAGAGTTGGGGTCAAGGTCAGGGTTAGGCTCTGAGTAATGGTTAGGCATCTAGTGGTTAAGGTTAGGATATGGGGTTATGGAATGAGTGGCAGTGAAAGGCATGTCCTCAACGCATAGTAGTACCAAAGAGTATGCGTGCTGGCTTCACACCCTCTAAGAGGATGTTTTTTAAATACACAGGCAGTGTTGGTGGACATGGAGGAGGGCGTGGTCAATGAGATCCTGCAGGGCCCGTTGCGAGATTTGTTTGACAGCACTCAGCTCCTCACAGACGTGTCAGGTTCAGGCAACAACTGGTAAGAGACATACCGCCCCCAGGGTGCCAACTCACGTGGCCAGCAGCAACCATTATGAAACCTCTTATAAAAATGTTCACGTGTTTTACAATTGTTCAGACTGTGCCATTACATCATAGCGAGCTGTAATGGTGTAGTGTTCAGAAATTGAGACGGGATCCATAATGGTCACAGAAAAATAAAAACTGCTTGCCAAATTAATCTGTAGAAAGTGCTGTAGAATGCTACTTGCTTTGTTATACCATCACTGCATTCCAGCTTCCCAAGAATATAACATAGGTTGAAGAAAATAAGGCAGACTAGTTGCTTAATAGCCTAAACTATTTTTCATAATGAGCCTCCACAATAGCCTAATAACCAAATCATTTTGGGTCCTGAGACAAACACCCACAAAGAAAAGGTCAGTAATCCTGCCTTAGAGAACTGGTGTGAACTTTACCATTATGGGTTTCCCTCGGCCTGACAGCCATTGTGAAACAAAATGGTGCCTCTTGGCAATGACATGCTTCTCCAGCATAATTGTTGGACACACACTGGGAGTGGAATTTGCAACATATTTAAAGAACAGATCACAGCGGATAGAGACATGTGCTCCGGCTGTGTTATGTTGGATCTGTCCTTACCCACACACTTTAGGTTTCCACTTCAACAGTGGCCTTGTTTGGCCTTTAACATTTTCATGGCAAGAATCATTATTCTGTATGATCTTATATCAGATAGCAGAAATGTCTACCTTTTTTGGGAAATGTTTTTACCCTTGTAGTGCCTTTCTTTCTGAAATGACCTTTTAGCTGTATCCCCTAGGAAACCAGTGTCTGTGAAAAAGACTTCACATCTCTCATCATCACTCTGGAACCAGAACAACGAGATGGGAGCAAATGATAGACAAAATTGCATTACCAAATCAATTACCATTTTTAGAGTGCTTTTCAAATTTCTCAGATACTGGCTATTTTACTATTTTTAGCCGTCACCTCCCAAGTCTGGGGGTTGAGGTTTTCGTTTGAATTTCATTTTTAAATCCAGATTTAAAAAAATTTCCAGCAGCTGTGGTTTCCACAAAATGAAAAACAGTCTGCTTTTGTCCTCGTCCTCTTTCTCCAGGGCAGTTGGACACATGACGTATGGCTCAGTCTACAGGGAGCAGATAGTGGACAAGCTGCGGAGGGCAGCAGAACATTGTGACTGTCTGCAGTGCTTCTTCCTCATTCACTCTATGGGAGGAGGTAAGGCACAAAAAACAATTCGACCCAGTTTTCTATGTATGCTTCTGACAAATTATGGAACAAAAGTTAAATCTGACTATTCCATTTTATTAATTTTTTATATCATTTGGGCAAATAAGCTCTTTGCGACAAGATGACTGATACCAGTTTCACTTCTACGTGTCTACAATGCAACTTAATGTTTTAGGATATTTTGCATGTTTAGTGGATGATACAGTGGCACATACAATACTAGACATACAGAGGTGAAGATGCTACTGATCTTCTCATTCCAACACAGTAAGTTGATCAAAAAGCTTATTTGCCAAAAATCCATGTATTGCTTTAAACATTCTAACTCAAAAGTCCTACATATATTGGCACAACCTTCTAAGGATTCATTCAAAAGTAATTATTTGAAGAGGGGATGAAGAAAGGATGGCACCCACCTATTTAGTTGAAATGATTATACCCCCTTGTTGACAATCATTTTAAACAAAGTGAAGGGGAAATCAAGAATTTATTTAACTGCCACTTGATCCTCTTATTAAAACACATATTCCCTATTTTGTGAAAGGTTCTGAAGTTAAAATTAAAAATGTGTTTTACTGTTAAATCAGTGCAAGTGGCCAGTTAAGTATAGGATTACAGTACCAGCCACTGTGGCCAGCGGATAAATAAAGTTAGTTTCCATCCCTTATTGTGACTGTGAGGCACGGGCTCCGGCCTGGGGACCAAAGTGCTGAGCCTGCTGGAGGAGGAGTTCCCAGAGGTTTGTCGAATTGTCACCTCCATCTACCCTTCCGCTGAGGATGATGTCATCACCTCCCCCTACAACAGTGTCCTGGCCATGAGAGAGCTCACAGAGCACGCTGACTGTGTCCTGCCTGTGGAAAATCAGGTGTGTGCATTTGTAAAGGTTTTGTTTCCCCCCTCTGCTGATTGTTTGCTTAAAGTATGTATCTACATCTCTACCGTTTACAACGGACTTCCTAACTTGGTGGCTTTTCGTGCTTCCCCTCCTCCAGTCATTGGTCGACATTGTGAACAAGATCAAGCATATGTCTCAAGGTGGAAAGCCAGGGTCAGTGATCAACAGAGACAGCACCATCATCTCTGGCCAGGGTGGGCTCAGTGGAGCAGAGAAGCCCTTTGATGCCATGAATAACATTGTGGCCAACTTGTTGCTCAATATTACAAGGTATAGTTTTGGTGCAGCAGTTATCGGAGACCCCGGTCTGCTGTGGGAATAGAGGCCTGTCACAGAATGTTTAGATGTTGATTTTACCGCTGGTTACAAAGGACATGCTGCCGTGTTTTTGCCGCTTTTGTCTTCTTTTCTTGTGTAATCTTGTTTCTATGTCTTTTGTTGGTCTTGATTGTATTGTTATAGTCATTAAGTTATTAATATTCATATTATTATCATTATATGTTGAAGGATTGACGAAGCAAGGAAATATTGTGTTGTTATTGCCTCTTCCTCCCTGACAAAACAAAGAAAATGCACAGTTTTCTTGTGGTTGTTCAAAATATACTTTAAAAGGGGGAGAGAAATCAGGCAGGAAGAGGTTGATATCTTTCCTTTTATTGTTACTTCTCCAACATGGTTTTTCCTTTGTAGCCACTGGAAACCATGCTTTAAATAGTCCATGACAGGCCTCTACCATTTATTTTTTATTTATTTATTGTGATTTGCTGACTACTTGATATCCCAAAGAGCGCACCCAACCCCTTTGCCTTTTCTAACATCCCAGCCCACGCCAGGTTTCTCCACGCTCCACCTAGTTTATAGACAACAGATAGTTCAATCTTTGCTCTGGTAAATGGTTGCCTCTCCATTCCCCAGTTTCCTGGTGCGGTTCAAACATTTGTTTTTTACTAGATCAAAGGCCGTTAACAAATACTTGTGAGGAACCAAACAATATAGAGTTACTGCCTTCCCTCAAAGAACCGACTGCGTAATTGCATATTGCAGTACCCTCGCCCATTTTTAAAGCAGTTCAATAAAGGGGAATGTCAGATTTAGTTTCCAGTCTGAAATGAATGAACTTTGTGAGTTGTTTGAAGTTCAAACATATGTTAGGGTCATGATGATACATGGGCAAATGTATAAGGCAATGTAGATGGGCGTTTTCCCAACAACTATTACCAATACATTTTGTCATTATGATGTTATACACCATCATTGTCCCATTTTGAAAATCCCCATTCCTGCTTAAATCAGTATCACACAAAAAAAAATTGCCTCAAAATGTTGCCTCTGTATCATCACCCTTATGTGTCATGTGTGTTTATATTCTGTTGCAGCTCAGCTCGTTTTGAGGGCTCTCTCAACATGGATCTGAATGAGATTGCTATGAACCTGGTCCCTTTTCCTCGTCTTCACTATCTGGTGCCTAGCCTCACCCCTCTCTACACACTGACAGATGTCAGCGTCCCCACCAGAAGGTCTGCTGTCTGCCTGTCTGTGCAGCTATTTTTACCTCACAGTTGTTTTGGCTCCCATGGAGCTCAGGGTATTAAGCTTGCATGTCCCCCACCGTCCCCTTTACACGTGGTTTATGTTTACTCTAGTGGTGAAAGACAAGGCAGCTCCCTCCCATGATGGCTAATCACTGATTAGTAGTGTACAGAATATACCTACAAAACTGTAGTTTGATAGACTGATGATAAAACAGCTTTGTTTATGTGGGACAAGGACAAAATGTATCATGGATATTTGGAATTAATACAGCAGGCCAATTCCTTCATATGATTCACAAAGAAAGAATAGGAATTATACTCAAGAAATTGCAGTGTTGCCAACTTTTGTTAGACAACATGTGTGCATGTGCACTCATCTTTTTCTGCACAGAAAAGATAAAAGCTAGAGTAGGAGAGACCACAGAAAAGGGCTTTTTACAAGTCTGAGCATCTTTCATCTGTTCATTTTACATTTCTGTTTTAGAAGAACTGTGGCTGGTTAAGTTTAATGTGGCTTTAAGTTGCCTGTTATTCTTTGGTCTGATCAATACCATAATTTAAAGAAGAGGCATAAGCTTCACAAATGTAACTAAGTCAGTGTGCACATCGCTTCTTCATTATTATGCGGGACAGTCGCAGCTTCAAGTTTAGCGGTGCAGGCATTTGACGGGAAGGTCACCAGTTAACACACACACACACACGCACACACACACACCCCTCCCCCAACAACAACTGCCATCAAGGTGGCCTTGTGTGAGCCACTTGACCCTCGAGCGGCTCAGTGGTCAGTACTAGACTGTGGTTGTACTGGGTAACTCCCAGATGTGAATGTGTGTAACTGTATGAATGTGAAGCAGGGCAGTGCTGAAAAATAGCTTGCCTACTCAGCAAAACTTCCCTGGATAAATAAAGGTTCAAAAAATAATTATCCTTTCTCCCACACTGCCCCCATTCAAATACAGCTAAGACCCTGAAATCTCTATAAGGCCATTTCAAAAGTTACTATAGCCAGTGGAGAGATTGCCAAGCAGAATTCTGTTAAAAATGAACGTGAACATTGTATGTCCTCCCATCAAGCAAATTGTATTTTAGACACTGATGGAGATGTTTAAGAAGTATTCGCCACACTGAGCACTTCTTTGTAACCATGATGAGATTCTCTGTTCATCCGTCACTGAGCTGTCTTCTCTCACTGTGCCCTCTAGACTGGATCAGATGTTCAGCGATGCCTTCAGTAAAGACCACCAGCTAATCCGAGCCGACCCAAAGCACAGCCTCTATCTGGCCTGCGCCCTCATGGTCAGGGGCAACGTTCAGGTGTCTGACCTACGCAGGAACATCGAGAGGTCAGAACGCCGTCGTCCTGCTCAGTCACTATCTGCACCAAAGCAGCCAGTTTGGCCTTAAGCTGCCAGACATGCCAATACGCCCACGCTGATAGGCTCCAAGATGACCTTCCCACTCACTCTCTCAAATAGTACCCCCATTCAGCAGCACTGGGTGTTTTTTGCTTAAACAACAGCAATGATTCATGACTGGCCCATTCAGCTCCCACCTCTCTCTCTGCTCTCACTTCACCGCTCTCCCTGCAGACCTTGTTTTCACGTGGCACGTTGTCAAGAGAAACTGAAACAGAAGCTGGTATGAGAGCACCTACTTGTGCGTGACCATGGTGTAAATCAGGAGGAAAATATCGCCCTGCAAAATACGTCTCGTGGCAGATTTAGTCACTGCAGTATTGCAGCAGTATTTTGTTGTTGGTGTTATATAATTTTATAACACAAAACAAATGATCATTTAATCTTAACAGGATGCTTTGACTTTTAGATTTTAGTCTGTTGGTTTTATTCACTAGGTCATAGTCACAATGTGGGCAGAAGTTTATGTATTGGCACTTGCATTAACTGAAAAACAGAATGTTAGCATTTTTAAGGATTCAAGTGAAGGATAATAATGGAATTCAAAGTGTCAGGGTGTCCCTTTTTAATTGGCTGCTGCTCTTTGTAGCGTGAAGTGTGGTTTTCTCACAGGAGATCATTAAACTGACTATAAGTCTTTCCTCCCTGCTCCAGACTGAAGCCCTCGCTGCCCTTTGTCTCCTGGAACCAGGAGGGCTGGAAGACGGGCCTGTGTTCGGTGCCTCCCGTCGGCCACTCCCACTCCCTGCTCGCCCTGGCCAACAACACCTGTGTGAAGCTCACATTTATGGATCTCCGAGAACGCTTCACCAAGCTCTACAGGAAGAAGGTTTGTTTCCGTGTCTTCCTATGTTTTCAGGCCATTTGGCGGATGCGCTGTGCACAACAAAAGGACAAAAAAAAAACCTTGACACTGACCCTGTTTTTTTTTCCTCAAGAGAGTATACACTCAAGTCTGTTCTTAAAATGTAGTAAGGGACTGTACGCTCATTCTCCTGCAAAAGACAGTGTTTATTTGAACTTGATCATACCCGTTCAATCGTTCTCATGTCTTTATTTAATATGTATATTGTGTGTCCATTTGAAGCGTTTCCCTGCATGTTGTAATGACAAAATTAGCCAGCATACATTAGTTATTTCTTGAAGCCTGTTACTTCTATTTGACATTTTTCAATTTAATCATGAAGTCAATTCCTGCAAACAAATAAAGCTGCCTTTCAGTGTTTTTTTAAATTGCACTGCCCAGAATAGACTATTCCAAAGGTAATATCACTTGGCACTGGGAATTTTTTTTGTTTTTATACTACTCAGGGTGGTATTGCTTTAAAGAATCAGTGACTGGTATCCCAGTCAGATTATCCCTAGAAATACATTGCTCACATGTTTGATTGTATTCAGACTGAGTTACTTTACTATACGTTCTCCTTTTTCATTGGGTTATTTTTTTTTTTAGGCTCACTTGCATCACTACCTCCATGTAGAGGGAATGGAGCAGAGCTGCTTCTCGGAGGCCATCGCCTCCCTCAGTTCACTGATTGAGGAGTACCGTCATCTGGATGCCACCAAGGGGAGACTCATGCCCGACGCGCCCAGACTCAGCATTGCCACATGAAGGTGTGCTGTGTTTGAGTGTGCCTGTCTGTTGCTTTGTCTGTCTGTGTGCCCGTCTGCTCGTATAGTGATATAAAATAGCCATTATGTTTCAAAAAGGACTTCATACAACCAAATATTTTGTATATATTTTTATAAGTTATATATCAATATTGTGAGTCTAAATTATGAACTGATTCAGAATGTTTTTGTCTGTGAAACAATAAAAAAAAAAATACAGGAACTACATGTAAAAATAAAATACAATAGAATGCAACTCATGGTACTGAAATGAATGAATGCAATGAAAATATTGAAACAGTTTAACTTAATCTGTAGATCATATTATTCATGAGAATGATCTCTTGTCGTTCCTGGGCTCCCTGACATCCATAGCATTAGTGAGATACTGTTAATCAGTCAACATCTGCTATTACAGCTACTACGTTGGCCACAACCCATGTTGTTATTGCACACGCATGCCCTGAAGACAGGGTTCATGAAGCCTTGGTTTTCATAACTAACAATGTTTTCCTTCATTTATTTAATCATCCCAGCCATTCTTCTTCATGAACTGAGGTGCTGTGTTTTGAGTTTCAATTGTTACGCCCTTTTTGAGTCGCCTAGAGGCACATGGCCACTGGTTAGGAGAACTTTATCACCAAATCACGAGTATGGTTCAGTCCTCCCGCAGTCTGCCACAGTAAGGCTCGTGCCCTGTTTGCGTCTGTGGGCTTCTTGGATGGATCCACTAGAGGAAGCGCAGGTCAGCAAACATGTCACCTGGATCGTTGCAGTTCCTCTGGCACACACAGGAGGTTATCCACTGCATCTTCCAGCGTGTGCTGGAGCCTCCTTTGCAGCTGAAGTTGACCGTGATCATGCGGGACTTGTTGGGGACACAGCAGCGCTTGTCTGTGCAGACACCACAGTACGTGGGCTTGAACTTCTTGGTACTGGTGCAGCCAGAGAGTGTCAGCTTTTCCGCTTTCTTTGCCTGGAACTTCGGCCGACATGTCTTTCCCTTTGGCAACTAGAGGTGAAAAGAGTGATTTTTAATTTCACACAGACAGCATTTCATCATCGTTCTTCTAAGATGCATACGTCTTTTGCTTTAGTCCCCAGGAATGTGTTTTTCCAGACAGTATTCTTTCCTACGGCCGTTCTAATTTTTGCCACCACGTACATTGCCAGGTTTTTGACAGTGTTCTCATTTCAATCATCGGTGTTTGCAAAGCCCTGTCAACACCGTAAAGTAGTTTGACTAGCTTGTCACCTTTATGCTCTTAAGCACGCTCTTCTCACATGGCCGCAGCAGGCACAGGCGCCGGTCCTTCCTCATCTCACATTTGCTGTTATCGTTGTTGACACGCACAGAGATGCCCAAGCCACAGGTCTTGGAGCAGGGGCTCCAGGGGGTGGTCTGGATCAGGCAGTTCTTCTTCCAGGCTAAAGGAGGATCCCTGTAAGCTTTCAGTATTACAGTTAAAGGGCACTGTGTCAACAACACCCTACACACAGACCTAGCCTGTATGCCACCGTGCTGCCAAGCAGAGCACAGATCCTGTTCATAATGAACCCAAAGATCCCCAAATACTTGGTCTTACCCGCCACCATAAGTGACTTAACGTTCTGCTACCACTGCACACAAGGAACCTCTAAATGTTTCCCTTACTAAAACAAGTCAATAGTTATACCAGGACCATTTGCTTTTCAGTGAAAGCGTGCCTTACATTTGAACACAGTGCGCCACCAGAACTCTGGTTTGAATTAGTACAGATGACAGAAGCCACACAGCTGGATTGAAATTATCTTTAGACATTCCAAAATGGTTTCAGTTTCCTTTGTGTGGATGTCAAGTCAAGAATTCTAAATCACACTCATGTGTTGTCTTTGCCACAGTGACTGAAGTTAAATTAATGTTATGCCAAGATCAGAAGGGTCACAGCGTTGCAAGAAACCAGTTCATTTCTTGGTTTGCATGCCAAGCAAAGCTAAATTTGGTCAAAGTACATCAAAGTGAAGTTGTAAGATCTTTGGTGCCTTTAATGAGAAGTGAGTTGCCCCCTCTCTCTGTGACTGTTTATGACTGCAACCATCCATCTTTCTATTTTCCTCTGTAAGGCTGGCTAACCACAGTCAGCCACACTCCTCTCTGCACACCCTGCCAAAGTAATTAAATGCCCACTCCCTTTTCCATCCTGCCTACTTTGACGGCAATCAGCATTCCGGGTCAGACAAGCTGGCAATTCTCCACAGGTTTTCTCTACAAACACACACCTGGCATGACCATGTAGGTTGTATCCTGCTGGTGCTTCCTTGAGCTCTGACCGCTACGGAGGCCGGCTGGCATGTTGCCCAGTAGCGGGGCGGGGCCTAAGAGACCAGCAGGCTTCTGGATGAAAGCGGGGGTACAGCCGATGGCTCCAGCAATGCATGTACACTTATAGAGGGGGCTGGGTTGGAAGGCTTGTCCATTCTCATAGTGGGCCCCATTCAAGTCACACCCCACTGCCATCATGTCTGAAAGAATGAGGAAAACATCTCAGGGCTCTGGTACTACCTGATGCAAGAGTATTTATCTTGAGTCAAGTTTCGTAAGTCATGCATGGATTCTTTTCTGTATTGCTACTGATGAGTCTTAAAGTGAAAACCCACCCTTAAAATGAAATGACATATATTATTCCTATGACTGCATACACTAATATTTGTAAATGGTAACAACGTTCTCCTAAATTGGTCTTTAATCTGTTTTGTCCTTAGGAGATCAAACCTCGAGCTGTTCCTCTGATAATGAATTAGAGGTTGACTTGATAGACTAATAACATGTTTGTTTGAGCCTTTACATCCAAATGTGTCCACAAAGACTCTCCCATCCACTGTCGTAGGAGTACCTCAAATCGTTTGTCTCTTGACATCATTGAATTACTCTTAACCCCTTTTGATTCTACCTTTGGGTAGAAGACGTACTGGTTCTACCACTACTAGTTTTCACTAGCTGGCTGAAATGTTTGTCCTTGTCTCATTTCTGTACTTTCACTAGCTGCCTTTCAGTCGGGAAAAATTGTCAGAGCGTATGTCCAGAATTGGGTTTTGTACATAACTTTGAGATGGAAAATGTGTTGGACCCCTGTTAATTTGACACAGCTCACCCATGACTAATTCAACAAAAGATGAGACCCACTCACAAGCACAGACTCCGACCTCGTATCTTGGCTGGTCAGCGGAGAAGTCGCAGTACATGCCCTTGTGCGGGTCACAGACGTCCCTCTCGTTGCATGGCTCTCCGATCTGCTGGGCGCAGCTCTTACAGCAACCGCATCCATCCAGGACGGAGCTCACCCCCGGGGCACACTGAGGTTTTTCACGACACTTGCAGGGCCAGTGACAGAACTGCCGCCTCTCAGCGGCAGCCCGCCCAACTCGAGGAGCCGGCAGCTGCCCATGGTTTTGAGCCCTGCTGAAGCACTGGTTAAGGATAAAGACAAAGTGCTCGGTGGGTTGAAAGTACCTTTTTGCAATCAACTTTTGATCAGTATTTTTATTGGTGCTGTGTTCACACAGATAAGAGCATAGGTTCAATAATTGGCGGGTAAAATTTTTCTGGTGGATTGGAATGGGATGTAATGGGATGCACACCACAAGTTAAAATACCCCTCACACTCATGTTGTACTATTTCTAAACTGCTTTTGGGCAGCCAATGTCAATATTGTGTGTCAAATATTAGTTGGCAAAGTTTAAGAGAGGAGAGAGAGAGAGAGAGAGAGAGAGAGGAGATTGCTCAAGAGAGCCACTTTTAAGTTGTTTTGAGTATTGGTTTTTCCCGGAAAAATGTCCACCTGAAGGTACAGAGGAAAATATCAGAACTGAATGAGCGACTCTGTTAAGAGAAAGTTACCTCAGGTATCCTAATCTCATTGTAACCATTGCCAAAAGGCAATATCAAATTTTACCTTAACTGACTAAAGAAGAGGTATATCCAATTACTGGCATGTTTTATGGTTATTTCTTGTTATCTAACTTAATTAGATGTTTTCATCACTCCCACAAACAAATTACATAATGTTCTATTTTTAAAAAAAGCAAGCATTTTTATTTATTCTGTTTAGATTGCCATGTTCTAATAAAATGGTTGAAACTTTCAGCCTGAGTCAAAACTGCCCATAGCTTTAGAGTGGTGGCACCACAGAAGCATATCAATATTCTAGTGTGCAGTTCTGTAAACTTAATAAACTCTCCTTGGTATTTGCTATGATGCAATCCATGCATGGTGCCATTTGTGCTCCCATTCCCCTGACTACTTACTGCTTCCAAGGGTCACTGAGGGTTATGCCAAAAATTTGAAGCCTTTCTGCCAGGTTTACTGAATGAGCTCATTTCATGGTGTGAAAACAGACCCAGTGAAGCTTTAAATACAAAGACCTCAAACCTTGCTCCTCTTTTGCCAGTAAAATACTCAACATATGACAAAGAATAACCTTTACCCCAATAAAATATAAAAACCCTTCTGCAAACCACTCAACCAGCAAGGAAGTATATTCCATACTCTTAACATGTATTTACAAAAATGTATTTATATGAAAACGGTGCTAGTTCTGAAAAATACCCCAGCTTTTCCAAAAAGCCGTGAACTCAATGTTAAACAAGAGTAAATTATGAATAGCTGATGCTCTACTCTTAAGAACAGCCTAGCATCTCAATGGTGTGTTTTCAGCACCCCTTTTCCTGGTTCCCCATATAAGGCAGGTGTTGAGTGTCATATCAAGTGTTGTCCTGTCAGGAAACACAGTTTGTCTGTTGTGTTGAAATAGAAAAGAAAGCCAATACTCTTACCTGTTGAGCAAAGACGAGCAGGAGGCAACGGAAGAGAAGAGATAGCATCTCTTAAGTATTAAGGTTTGTGTGAGCTCCAGGAGAAAGCAGGGGACGAGAGGGTAGGAAGGTGGGATTGAGGGAGGGGGACTGGGAGACGGAAAAAAGCATGGGGGAAGAGATTGAGAGAGCTGACCTGTCAGAGAGGGGGACAAAGCGCCCCTCTGTCTCCTCTCCAAACACACCTTTCCTTGGCCTACTGATCCAAAGGGGAAATATTTGTCTTCATAACTGCTGGCCTTCAAGTCCTGCCTACTTGTTTATTCTTAGTCTACAGACCCATCGCCCAACATATGCGCACTCATATTAGATTTATCTGGGAGCAATCATCCAACAGTTAAGTCTGTAAACCATTTGTGACTCCCCGCTGTATAACAGCACGTTCAGTACGGTACATTTCAAGGAATCACTTCTGTATTTCATTCTTACTCAAATAGTGGGACAAAAACCGAATTCATAAGTAAAATGCTAGTCATAAATGCATTCACTGTATGCTGTTTGTTTAATGTGGTGCTAAGCGGTGTGGTCCTACTTTATGTGGACTGGGACGTATTTGAGTTCACATTCCTTTATTATTTACTCTGAGTAAAGAGGTCGCTCTCAGGGCCAGCCCTCTACCTCCATCCCCATAAAGCCAAGGGCCCTGTGACCGTTCAGATGGAAAGACCAGAACGAAACCTGCTAACTATTTCTGTACACTCCACAGAGCATTAAGCTAATACTACTACCACTACTGCAGCTGCCACTGCTACTAATAATAGTAATAATGAGGGATCTGGGTTGCTGCTGGACTACTGCTTTTTTGTTGTTGTTGTTTTGAGCGCCTACATAGCAAAATGTGACTTTTGTCTTACGTTTTGTGTGATTTTGTTTCTGTGATCGTACTTTGCTCTTTCACATTGTTGCATGTCTGCAACTTTTATCTTTGTATTGCTATACTCTTGGTCTCCCTTTAAAAGGAGATTCTTAATCTCTCTGGGACTCTGGTTAAATAATAATAATAATAATATACTGTAGCCCTTTTCTGAACAGAGTGACAAAATACTGAGCAAGAATCTGAACCCTTACCTGCTAACTCATTCCAAGTTGCTCTGGATAAGAGCATCATCTGCCTAAAATGAAAAGAACAAGACAACATCATTATCAGCTGTAAGGAAAGACAGCTGGCTGCAGTCTCATGTTTCTCTCTAAAAAGTGAAGTAGGGGAAATAAAAAAAGGAATAATGTTACTGTGCTTGACAAACGGTATTGACAGTGCTGAAACCACAACAGACTAGACAACTGCTAGCTCTAGTTGTTTTTCAGACTAACTCATTAATAGTATGTACAACATGGAACGTAATATGTTGCTACACCAGTTAAAGTGACTGGTAGTGCTACTGGTAGAGCACGGGCCATGTATGGTAACACAGGCCATCATTAACAGTGCTAGGAATGATTCTGCCTCATTCATTACTCTCCCCAACAGTTTTCCATAAGACATTTCCCAAATAAAACCCGGCACAGATGTTTGTTTTTTTGGGGGGGTGGGGGTCTTTTTTTCCCCTAATCCTGAAAAAGAAGGGGAAATCCCTGGGAAGCAGAGGAGATAAGAACATAGTGAATGTGTCAGGATATCCCCAGCCATAAATGTCCTGGCAGGTGATAAGGCAAGAGCTATCCCACCACCTCACACACAAACACACACACACACACACACTCTGCAGAATAAGCTTGAGAACACTTGCCAAATGAGTCATGCACCATTGTTGCTATTCTTACTGCAGTTGGTTAACTATTAAATACGATACTGTTCCACTGCTCTCATTTTTCAAACAAACGTGAGAGGCATTGCCCCTGTAACACTTCCAATACTCCAGAGTGGCTGTAAAGTAAAACTGAAATAACTTGGAAACCAGATGAAAGGGAGGCTAAGTGAGAAGATTAGCTGACAGTGAGTGCTCCCAGGATCGAGTGACACGCTGACTTTCAACACCGGAGAATGTGAGAGCTTTAGGCTTAGGTCAGACTACAAGACTTGTTCAAACCGTGCGCTTACACAAGCGGCTCACGTGTGCCCTCCTCCTGTATGGGTGCTCTCCCAGTCTGAAGGCATGAGCACACACACACACACACGGTGCATTATTACCGGCATTCACCAGTTTACAGCTGAAGTTTGATTCAGTGTGGTGTAGATGATTAGAGTTGGTGTGATGGAGCGTGGTAATGGGACACAAGAATTTGCCGTTGAGCCCTCTGGTGGAGGTGTGGGCTAATTCAACAAAGCACCTGTGATGGCATGGGTGTCCGCTTGATAACCCCAATGACACACCCACTGTCACCCAC
The DNA here is from genome assembly GCA_900302605.1 of Rondeletia loricata. Classification (NCBI taxonomy): domain Eukaryota; kingdom Metazoa; phylum Chordata; class Actinopteri; order Beryciformes; family Rondeletiidae; genus Rondeletia; species Rondeletia loricata. The sequence goes on from OMLI01063531.1 coordinate 28,890, forward strand.
CCCCTCTAACATCCAAGCTTCTTACATAGGTGCTCGCCCTAAATAGCTAATTAGATTTTGTGTGTTGGTAAATGTAGTCATTGTCCAAGCATTGTTGTAATTTCTTTTAATTGCATAATTCGCTGCAATTAAGAGTTAAGTGCATAAGATGAATTGCAAACTCATTCTGTGCATGTTTAGACTTAACTCTCAAATGCCTATAGAAATGATTTAAACAAATCATTCATGAATGTTACACGAGAGGTGATATAGCATGTTACACGAGAGGTGATATAGCATGGCCCTAGCAGTTGTTTTGCCAAATGTACTCAGTTTTATCGCTACATCTGTGCTTGATTCTTAACCTGACTTAAGCACGCTGATGTGCAAATGTCCCAGTCTGAACCATGTCGATGAGAACTTAACATGAATTGGACTCCCCGTAGTTATACCCAGAACTCAATGTGTAGTTACAAGTTAAAAGCCATGTATGTATATGTGTCCTCTCACAAAACATTTCACTTGTAAAGCAAGTGCAACTGAGAACGTGTCGTCTTGTTTTACCCTCACCGTTATGGGTTAAATTCATGATCATACGGTCGATTACTTTGGTATGTGCAACGGACATTTTCACACTTTCGTTCCCACTGCAGGTGACTGGTGATGTAACTTAAGTGGGTGTGAAGCTCCTTTGTATGTTCATTTCTGACAGACAGATGATCCCCAAGGTACATTTTGTGAATTTTTTTATAAATGCCTTTCATAGTGTAAACCCTTTCACTGTACAGAAACGTTTTACAGGATACCACCTCTGGTCTTGTACAGTAGGAGAGTGACTTGTGTACATGTAACAAAGACTGTGAACAATTTATGGAATAAAAAAGGCTATTAGTAGTAGTGGTACTAGTATTAATATACTATTTTAATCTTACTCTAATATTGGATATTGTAAACATTTATAAATGTTATCAACAGCCAGGAGAGGAAGTTCAAAAAAAGAAAGATACTAGTATTGCTTATAGATTTAGCTGCTTGTCCCATGCCACAAACCCACTCACACTCATACATACACCCTCCCATAATCCTATGATAAAATTTTCTGTATTGGGGCTATTTTAACATATTTTGTATCATTATTTTCCTTGTCATTTTATGGACCTCATTCTACCGTTTCCTTTTTTCTGCCATGTTGCATTCTGTTATTTAGATTCTATCATCTAATTCTCTTATCTTTGCTTGTCCTTTTTGTTTTGTTTTGGGGGCTTTGGTTGTCGTTTTTATGCATTTGTGCCTTTATTAGACAGTTCAAAGTCAAGAGAGACAAGATGGGGGAGAGAGGGGGATGACATGCGACAAAGGCTGTTTGTTTATCATAGTATTTAACACAGTTTTTACCACTTCCCTTCTATGTATTATCACTGTGCAAACAAACTAAACTAATAATATAGTCTGATCAGGATGTTTTCTCATCATGACTCTTTCCTCTTGTGCTCCCTCACCTGCAGACTTCGGGTCTTAGATTCACTCAGCTCTGGGAGATAATGTCTTTCACGTTGTCTCTCCCTCTGCCTTCTCCCCCTTAGGCGACACATTAAATTATGGTTTGTGATCTTTATCTGTCCACAAAGGAAAAGAGCACCATAAGAGACGGAGTGTCACTAAATCAGTGGCTTGACTTCCCTCAGAGAATTTGAAGAATGCCTCTTGATATGTCATAATGACGCCAATACACTGCAGTGGGTTGACGCTTTAGTCTCTGGGATCTCAGTTTCATTGATTTTGATGGACATTGTTCCTCCCTAATTACTGCTACTATCATAAGTTGACTTGCAGCCTCCTCAGTCAGGTAATTCTCTGTGTTACCTGATTGAATTTGAGTCATGTGTCCATTCTGTTGAGATTACAGTCATTCAGGGGGATGAGACTTTTGCCATATTGCTCTTTTCATTGTAGTTAATAGTGAGTCTGTGACACACACACACACATTCCAATGTAGCTGCTTTTCACATCCAGTTTAGAGAGAAGCATACTGCCCCAAAATCAGTGCTCTGTAGATTGAAAAGGTTTGCATGCACTACTTTCCACTTTGGTCACATGTGTGGAATTTCCTCCCTCATTCTCCAAACCTACCACAAACCTCTTCAGTTCCAACAGATTGCTTGGCCTTTAGCCAGTCGCTTTTAATCAGTTCTCCATTGCAGTTGGCAATGAGTTACTTTCATGTGTTATCATCCAGACCCACATACAGGCTTCTTTTAAAGGTCTGGAAAGTTTGGAAAAGCATGGAAAATCAATTAAATACGATTAAAGACGGAAAATTTGGGAATTGCAACAAAAAGTCAAGAAAAGTATGGACAAAATAGAATTGTTCCATCTCTATACATGTGGCTATACAGTTTATGTAGATATGGATCCTCTTCCCACTTGCATTTCCCAATTTGTGATATGTGTTGTTACAAATAATAATCTTCAGTTAGAGAGTGATTTGACCTAATTGACTATCAATGTACATGATATTGAACATGGACCAACATTTTTAAATGCAGTCAAGAAATTAATGTCTAGAAAAAGAATGGAATTTTAGATGTTTCATTTTTTTGTTTCACTTCCACTAACGCTGGGTTAAACTGTGCTGACCTAACTAGTAATGAGCTCTGTGTATGGTGTATGTTTGCATGGTACTGAGCTCACTTCCTTTTCTGTGGTACTCAGGCAGGCAGACTCAAGGCCGACAGAGAGACACATGCCACCACCATGTGATCTCTCTTGTGTACGAAAACAAGTTCCAGTTAATTTATTTATAGAGCCCTTTATCACAGTCATGTCTCAAAAGACTTTAAGAGAATGAGCCTAACTAGGTCTAACTGATCAACAATCATTTGTAGAACAGAAAGACAAACACAGGGAAGCAGAACAAAGCACAAGACACACAATAGCAAATTTGAGCAGGACATAGCAAGCCTACCTATTCTACATAGCATAACCGACCCGGCACCACCAACCTTAGACCCTCGAAGCAAACAAGGAAAAACGTCCAAGAAAACCTTATTAGGAAAAAGAAAATCACACCCAGGGGGTGAAGTAAGCAGTGCACGTGACGCATGGGCTACTCCTGATTGGTCTAAATCTC
>OMLI01063594.1:15211-27471 GCA_900302605.1 Rondeletia loricata
AAAAATGGATGCAGTATTATCTTTTTGTCTTTTTAAAGCCCCCCGCACACTCTTAATTCCTTTCAGTATCGGATTTTCAACGCTAAGGAGATGATCTTTTATCGCAAAAACACTTTTAAAGGGGAAGAGCTGAGTTTCACCTCTATCCCAATGTGCCCTAACAATGAGAGAAGAAAGGAAAACGAAGGAACAAGAATTTCCTTATTAAACTCTTCAGTGCCTCAAGTCCTCTGCTGTCGCAAGGCACTATATAACCGGTTTCACTGACTTGAAACCAGTTAATATAATGAATTAAGCCTCTGGAAACAACGTTTACCCCTGCAGTCCTGGGATCGAATCCAGCCAGAGCCCTTTCTCTCTCTCAAATCTCCCTCTCAGTCTTCCTACTGTCTCATAAGACAAAAAAACACCAAGAAGACTCGCACCTTTCCTAAAAAAAAAATAATGGTAGGAATTTTTATATTGAATGTTCTGTGTTTTGGGAACACAAGAGAAATAGGTACAGGACTATACTTATTCTAAGTCTCACTTACACTGGCATGGATGAGAGCGCCCCACATTACACTGCAATTAAAAAGCATTAATGTCGTAATTTCGACTGTAATTATTACATTACTTCCAGACTGTGGCACCTGGAGCTTCCACACCGTGCTGTATCGTGTAACAAGATAGTGATGCCAAGTAGAATGTGCAGTAATTAGCTTCGGCATTATCCCACTGATAAAGAGCAACTGCATAAATTGAACGACAGACTGCCTGAGCCGGTTTCCAAAAGAAAGTCATTAGGATTCTCACTAAGTACGTCTGGCCTGACCTTCCGTTCTCATTGCTTCAACCAGAACAAATACGTGTTCTTCTCTCTGCCTTTACTTCCTGCATATGAAAATGGAAATAAACTTGTGGTATTAAATGGCAGAAGTAATGTTGTACCTTAAGCAGATTATGGTTCGGTGTCACACTGAAAGGTGTTATTATTATAGCTGCAAAGCAGATAGCGGTTAATTAACTGATAATGGCATTCTATTCACTGAGATGCAAGTCGGTGAATAGGAGTGAAAGGGTGGAAATGAGAGAGAAAATGTGACATTCTGTAGATCTCAAAGAAAAGGAGATAAATTAAATCCTCATTAAGTTTCACATTGTGATGGCACGAATGCCAAGAATGCTGAGCAATCTTCAACACCGCTGCCACAACAATGACCTAAACTAGGGGTGTGAATTTCATTGTGTCTATTTCTATACAAATTGCATGATGAGGTTCCTGGATTGAACACCGTACCTGTCACATCAGAGCCTTTGATCTCTTGATGATGACCTCTTTCATTCACTCCTACTCTATCCCCAAAGCCCAGCATAAGACAGCAGAACAAATCAATAGCAACGGCACCAGGAAAACCAAAGATGTTCTATTTTGGAGAAAGCAAACTTGACAAGAGGAAGAGAAAAACACTATTCTTCCTCCCTGTATGCAAGGCTTTTGATCAACTTTCCAGCCAGGCAAGTGGGGTTTTTTAATCGTCTCTATCCCCCTCTCTCACAGATGAGAAACAATGTGCTTTATTCCATTACACTGTCAATCCAATCTCATGCTTCACGGTCTGTAGAAGAGTAGCAGAAAGAGAGATTGAATGAGATGGCAGAGCAGGGGAAAATGTTGACACAAATCCCGCAATCCCTAAGGTGATACCAGTCGGTCATTGGGGTACAGTTCAGGAATTCTGGGCAATTAACCAATCAATTAAGGGGTTGATGGGGCCCCGTGTAGCTATTAGGGCAATACATGTGTTGCTGAAGTGAGAAGTGTGCAGTTGGCACAACAAAGCACCAGAGTGAGGCTGTTTATTCATTTTGTTGCTTATTCCATCCAAGAGGTCACATTGGGGAAACCAAGGCTCTTCCTGAGGGAAGGCTTTCAAGTACACAATTAAGAAATAATAAGCTTTTTGCTGCACAAAACTTAGACATGCACAGAAAATGTAAGTATACAATGTTATAGCTATACAGGACAATAGAACACATTGAGATTTTATAAAAGCAGTTCGTATTAGTTGAACAGTTCTGAAATAACCAAACTGAGAATCACTGTCACTATGAGCCTTCCATTACTGCTGCTGACTCTCCCGGAAATCTGATGAACACCTAAATGAATAATGGACTGGATGGAAATGAATATTTAATTCTTTAAATCTGTTGCAAACAGCTTGTAATATTCACTGATCTACCCCTGCACGGTTCATAAAGCAAAATAATACCTTAATATGGCCAAGAAATATGCCTCTCCCACTCATGAAGAGCAACACAGCATTCAGCTCTGGTATCAGTTAATACAATGCCTTACATACGGGACAGTCACCTTTAGGTGTTGAACAGTATGGAGAATGGAAATACTGAGGAAGTATGACTAATTGGTGTAGAAGCTGGTATAGTACTGGCTATACAAAACCTGCTAAAAATCTCATGGGGATTATTGCACCGTAAACCCTGTTCTGTTCACGGCGGGCTGCAGACATCATCTAACATAATCAACATCTAAACTGATTGATTCCACGTTCCTGCCTCCAGGCTTTAACCTGCAGTTTGGATTTTACAGTTAATAGTGCAGACTGTGGGTTGAAATGTCTCGTCTGTGATTTCACACACTAATCATATTCCTTTATGACACTGCAAGTATAAAAGGAGTCTATAACCAATTACCAAAATATGTATTAGGTGTTATTTAGCAGTGAATATTTCTCACTTTCGCAGTCACACCCCTCTAGTCACTAAGGTACATCCTTGTTAAAATCTGATGCTGTTTCAGTATTATAGAAAAGCGGGCAGCTGGGATATGCAGTCTGGCTAATGCTAAACCATTCCAAGCTGTCGGTGGTCTCTTGTCCTCTTTTGAGTTCTTGCTTTTTGTCATAGAGCCACTTCACTGACTGAAATTTGCTTTCATTTTGTCCAAAGTACGCATGCCTCAAAGATGGATAAGGTGAAAGTGACTGAGAGAAAGAAATAGCAAGTTCAAAGTGGCCTGAATTTCCTGAAAACAAGAAGGTGTTTCCATCAGAGAATGTAATTTTGTCTGTTCCAGTTCTGCTGTGTGAAGACAGCTAGACTCTCCTGAACTCAGTCGACAGAGTATGTGTACAGGACAGTCATCGTCTCAGTGTAAAGTGACGTCTTCTTTGAGAGAGATAAATGGCAAAATAAAAGTCAGACTCTTTCTATACCTCCTCCCTAGTCCACCAGCGTCTGGTCCAGTGTTGACTTCCAACCTCCAAGTGGAGAGCTGCCAGTAATTGAAATTAATTAACTTGTCCGAAGTGAGGCAAAAAACAATTACCCAAGCACACACTTGTTATTGTCTCATGAGAAGAATGGGTGGCTTGTTAAAGTGTTTTGCACTTGGCCCCTGCAGGAGACCTGCAGAGATGATGGATGTCTGTGTTTCAGATGGTGCCTTGTTTGTAATGAGTTCCTCTGCCATATTGCTGGCTCATTATAAAAAAAACAGGAACTGCATTACTGAGAATGATAAGAAACGATAATATCCCGGTAATGATTATTATCAGTTAATGCAAGTTTCAGTATTGTTGTTGGCCTTGTTTATGTTATTAGTTTTGGTTATTTGCCTTTCTTTAATGGGGTGGTTTATGAAAGTCAATGTTATTTGAAAGATGCCGAAATCAGCTCTGTTTTATACAAGGACAGTGTTGCGGTACATTTACCAAGAGCATACATATTGTAATGTAAGTTCAACATTTCTTCCAAAGCTATTCAGTTTCTTCGGTCTGCATATACCCGTTAGACTACCAAACTGTAAAAAGCTCCTTAGATTTTTGACATTTTTCTTTTCCTCAGCAGACCTAAAAAAACACACATAAATCAAGGTTTCCAAAACTCTGGAGATAGAAATGCAGCGTAGCGAGAAGGACAATCTTGATTTGCTGTGCACACCTGCTTAAAGTGCATCACGGTTCACGCACATCTCCCTCTGCTTGTGTCCGTGTGTGTGTGTGTGTGTGTGAGAGAGAGAGCGAGAGAGAGAGAGAGAGAGAGAGAGAAAGAGAGAGAAAGGCACATATGCATGCACGTCTGCATATGTGTGTCTGGGTGTGCACAAGTACATTCATATATGTACACGGTGTTTATGTTATGTGCAGCATTAGAGTGTATGTACAGTAGTGTGAGCCCTGACACAGGCTTGTGTGGAAGCGACGCAATAAGATCCAGTGAGAGAACAGACAGTGCCATGCGGCAAGAGGCCAGGGAAGTCACCCTGAAACACAAGATGGTGTTGAAGGAAACAAATTGCCTTCTGCTGAGTTAGAAATTGGAGGATGAATGGAGAATATCCGCTGTGTCCTTGTTACATGAGGATAACAAAACATTTAAAGGTGAATACTGTCAAATTTCTGCATTAAAGTGAACAATCACTACAGTCTCCTGGGGCCTGGAACAACCGTGAACAGCTTATCGCACTGCCTGATCTGTGATGTTGCATCGATGTACACCTCCGTTAAGAAAGGCAGAAAAGTGGATGCGACCATATCCAAGTTCTGTGGATAAGGTCACATTTTCAACTGATAGCATTGCCATAATAATACAAAATCCACTTTAAAGATAGATTTTAAAGTCCACACACACACACACACACACACACACACACTAGGCATCAATAAACAGTTTCGTTCTCTGGTTTCCAGTTTTGGGAGAGAGTTCATGTTTACTGTGTACTGACTGGACATTTTTAGGCCGTATGAATAAGATATCTGAATTCTTTAATTGAGTGGTGTTCCCCTTTAACTCCGGGTCTGTCTTCAGAAGATTACAATGCACAGGAGATGGTGGTAGACTTCCCTACTGTGGCTTCTCTGGATTATAAGCGCCTTGAGCACTTACATAAGGGGCTTTATTTTTCTATCCATTTAGCCATGGGTAGCTTTTGCGTACTGTATCTTCAATTCAATTGCTTTTGGCTTCTCAAAAACACTGACTGGGGATAACATATCTTCTTAACACAGAGGAATTTCAGTGGACTCTGTGCTCTTTATTGTGGGTGGCTCACATCATGCCCAACAGTCACATACAAAATTGTCCCCTACAGCTTTAGCCTCTCCGTTTTGACATGAATTAATTTGAAGCAATCTCAAAACTGCTCATGGCGCCAAGACCTCACGCCTCCAAACCTTCAGTTCCCATGATTGAATTTCACAGAGTTCATCTTTCCAGCCCTTAACTTTTCCACTTCGCTAATGATCGAAAAAAGAAGACACTAAAGAAAAAGCTCCAACCATCAGCCATATTCTTTTTGCTATCCATCATAGGCCATAGAGGGGAGGACAGAGACAAATACAGCCGGCCGGAATCTCGGCAGAAAGCAAGAAAGATGACCCCCCTGGACTCTGGTGCTGCATTTCATTATCTTACTCTGTCCATTCATTCACTGCCTTCGGACGGACCGGGCCCTCAACCCCACTCTATCATTCCTTCACACTGCAGTCCACTGTGCTGACGTGGACTGGCCACCCTGGACGGACCCCGAGGATAAGATGAAGATGGATTAAACACCCATGATGATGTTATGAGCGAGAACAGGAAGTGTACACTCCAATCAGTTAGTACAAGAGTCTGAATGAGTCTGACCCTGTGTTACATGATGGTTATGTGTGTAAGGGGCCAACCCACTGCTAAAAGGATCGCTCTCATCAGTCTCATCTCAGATCTTTAGCTGATAAGGTATCAGCCAACAGACACTTAAATCTCTTGGTAATTGTGCTGAGCCCGGCACATCCCGAGCTCAAGCGTCCGCTGGAGAGCCAGAGGAACTGCTTTCTCCGGCGTTGACCCTACGCTCATTTTGGCCGCCGCCGTCGCAGACATACTTCCTGCAACACTGTGACAGTTACGGCATCATTGCCCAATCCTTCCTCCCATGGAGCGTGGCAGTGAAAGTGGACTTTGCGGAGCCCCGGCGCCGCTACAGGGCCCTCTATCCTGCCACTGCGGGGGCACAGTGAGGCTGAGTAAGTGTGAGAAATTGCATGGCTTTTGCCCCGCTGCAGAGCGAGATGGCTCATTGAGCCTGCAGGTATGGAACTCTGAGTAAGGAATGACTGCAGTGTTTCACGGCTAGCCAGCCCCTCTCTCTCTCTCTCTCTCTCTCTCTCTCTCTCTCTCTCCCAAACTTCCCTGTCTCTCTTCCTGGAATCCTTCCTCATGAATAAAGAATTTCAGGATACATTGCAACCACTGACCTCTCTTGGGCTACCGCTCCTAGGCATCAGGTTGGCCCGTCCCTTGTCTGTCCAGGCTGCAGCTGGCCAACCATGTCAGGCCTGCCAAGCCACTGTCTCCAGGCAACAGGCTCAGAGGCCACCTGTCATTTTGGATCAGTGGACACACCTGCACACCCACCTGTCCACAGACTTGACACACTGCACCTCAAGAGGGGCCGTGATAGAGGAGAGAGAGAAAGAGAGAGAGAAAATGAGAGAGAGAGAGACAGCAATAAAGAGAAAGAGAGAGAGAGGAGGGCAGATTGTAGGACTTAGCCTGGATGGTTGATGACCTGATTCTGAACGAATGGATGGTCAGAATGGCCTGATTTACGAAGACATGATTGAGGCTGACGGACCTGAGGGAGGCTTGTGTGTGACAAACTTTCACATCTACTGTATAGTCAAATAGCTCATATTCATCTAAAAAGCAGCAACTATTCATAACAAACATTCTCAGTTCCATGGCAGCTCAAAAATAAATCCGGTATATGATTATAAAGGTATTTCCCTTGTGCTTTTCAGCGTCACCACCTGCCTTGCTCCTGAAGAAGCTAAGAGGCTATTATGATTAACTACATTTAGAAATGATTGGACCCAGACAAAAGCTTGCAGGGTATGTTTCACATCTATTAGCTCCCTTTGGATTAATCCACTGAATGACAGACAAATGACTGACAGCCCATGCTCATCTGGACCATTAAGGAACTTGAAAAGCTTCATTTCGCTTAGCATTGGCAATTAGTGCGCTTATCAGTCCCAGGAATTTTCTCATTAATGTCCTCTGTGTGGACTAGAGTCATTTTGCTTCGTAGCCTGGCTATATTCAGTCGGGAGTGCAAAAGTATACATGTACAAAAACCTGATGAGGCACATGAGGAACAGTGTCAGGCAAAAATGTGTTTGTTTTGCCATTTTCATCATTGACATGCTATGATTTGTTAGGTTAAATGGATTCATATACCTCTCGATAACTTCATAGTGTCGTTACATTGACACATTTTTGGGATCATCACATATGTGGAACAGCAAATGTTCCCAGTCTCAATAAGCCCTTCTAAGACGTGGCATGACTGTTTCCTTTTAAAACAGGGATGAGAGGGTTTTTCTCAAGGAGGTTTGTGGCAAACCTTAGTCTAAAAGTATCTGCAGATACTTTTCATGCTTTGTTTACTGTAAGCCTCCTGAAGTGCCAGATGGGTGGCATTTGTCACACAGGGAATTACATTGAATGCCAGGAAGATTACACCTTACTTATATTATTTGAACTGTCCTGATGCTGTAACCCCACCCACCTGGTACTCCATCCAAGTAAAGAAAAAAAAAATATTATTTGCAATTACGAGATGATGCAGATCTTGTAGGTTTTATACCCTAATTAATTAACCTCTTGTGTTTAAATCACTGTTTCTCAACCTTTTTGGCCCGTGACCCCCCTAAATGATTATTGAATAATTATTAATAGAAGCCTAGAGACTGAAAATGTCCATTATTTTGCTCCTTGTGATAGTGCAAAGATTAGAAACATAATAATATATATTATAAATATGTTTTTTAACACTACATAAAGCACCTCACAACCCTACAAAATCATCCTGTGACTCAGTAGCGAGTCCCAGGTTGATCTAAATCATGAGGCTCATTTAGCTTGTTATGGTCTTGTTTGAGAACTTGTCATCTTGCGCTTTCACACAGCTCATATACTATATAGTGGGATTGTAATTAGTGATGTATAATGCGGTTCGTCTTTGGGAATTGTCTCTTTCAAGTTTATTCAGCCCAATTAGTGGGGTTGCCATTTTGCCTAAGGAATGTATTGAGAAGCTGTCTTCTTGGGCATAATTGCATCTACAAGCTGCTGTTAGGAATGTATTGATGTACTTTTGTACAATTTGTTCAACGTTCAATATTCATTTCAATTATATGAATAATATGAATAAGTTGGTTATATTTCTTTGGACTCTTGGAAGAATATCCCAACTGGGCTTAGACAGATACCAATAGAGAAAGAAAGAAAGAGAGAAGGTCCCATATTTACAGGTCACATGCCAATGCCTGTCTCCCTAGTCTAAATTCAATACTTTCAAATTGTATTGGAATGGTAATCTGCTTGCGGTGCAAGGTGTCAGCCCATTTCGACTGGTTTCCTCGCTCCCGTCACGAGACAAATCTGCACAAAATAAACCCACAAGGAAAACACTTAATTACCTCACTTTGTCATTGTCAAAGCTGCCCTTATTCCAATTTCAGTACAATGTGAATGGGCAACAGAATAGATATAAAGTTGATTTTGTGGATCGCAAAGAAGTATGCATGAGTGATTTCTGAATTGGCATTGCAATTTGCAACCCAGCCCTCCACCGCCACCCTGCACACTCCTACCACCATCACAATTTAGGTCTGATTATGCCTTCATGCTTCTGTAATTTAAATACTTACTGGGCACCCTTGACAAAACCCACAATCCTCCACCCTTCATTTGCATTCTGATGCAGAGGCCAATAGGGCGGAGATGTCTGCAATAAATACGGTGTGCCATCAGCATTTGCCCAATCAAAGCACAAATGAGCATGGACCTTTTGGTCACTGTGCTCGCAACAGAATTGCCTGTCTTAAATTGGGCATGAGGGGTCATGATACCTCTGGGACAAAAAAGTGGACTCACGTTTACAATGTGTAATTGCTTCATAAAGTCTTTCTGGTGTTATATTAATTTGAGTGGAAGATTGAGGCAATATTCTTTGTTGCAGAGTGGTGATGGCAATGGCGTGATTATAATCTAATGTCAGTCCAAAATATTATTTGTCGAGTTTGTTGGCAAGTGCCTAATAAGGGAGCTGCTCCATTGAGACTACATGGGGAAGGGACTTTGTGGACGCAGTGATAACCCATGCTGATTTTACAGGCATATGGGCATGTTTTCATGTTCATACCAGAATGCTGCAAAGTCAGTCATCTATTCATTGTCAATGGAGAAGTCCCATGATGACACTGCAAATTAAAACCTTGGTTTTAGTGAGTTTGTAGCTTATTATCACTAATATTATACCACTTTATTGATCCCCATGGGTAAATTCTGTCCTTGCTTGCTGCCTCTACAGGGAGGTTAGAGCATGAGGTCAGCAGCACCCGTTGACCTTGTAGGGATTAACGTTTTGCTCAAGGACACTTCAGCAGGGCAGATGCTTGCTTGCTGACACAGGGGCTTAGACCGGGGTCCTCTGGGTGAACGGTGGTCTCTCCACGATAAAGAGGGGTCAAGTTATTGCAAGACACATTCATACTGATTAACTCTATGGTCTGGAGTTATTTGCATTGTGTGGAGTGGCAGCTAGCAAGCAAGCAAGCAAGCTAATGGCTTGGTAGCATTAAGGTACCAATGTAAACACCCTGCTGCTCTTCTCCCTACACCAGAGAGCCCCGAGTTCACTCTGAGCTTGATGCAAAGAGAGAGTGACACTGACGATATGACTGGGAATTCTGACAGCCTCTGAATAAAGGAACAGTTCTGCACCAAGGTACGGGTACAGAGGTAATGATGCCGAACCAGGAAACTGGCTATACCTGGGTTATGTGTATATGGTTTATACAGTATGTTAAAACTCCTAGGTTCAACGATGGTCGAATTTCAAAAGTCGGAGCGCTCTGCCCATACATATTCCTAAATAAGAATTGCACTAAAACTGCCAGGGTGGGGGGGGTTCAACTCCCACTGGGGCCACTTGTACTGAAAATGTATGCACTCATGATACTGTTATCCTGAGTTATTTTGGATAAGAGTGTCCACCGAGTTCATTATGTCACATTCCCCAGTACTACTAACTATTCCCCAGACCTCTGGAGTGTCTTAAAATAATAGAGATAAATGCAATGTCTGGTCAACATAATGCAAATTCTTCCGCCAGAACTGACGACATCAGAAACAATAAATAAGTAAGCTTTGATCCATCAATAAGTAAATGCAGATTCTATTTGTGTGGCTGTTATGTGTTGTGTGCTGTATGTGTGCATTTGTGTGTGTGTGTGCATGTGTGTGTGTGTGTGTGCCTGAGGAGAGTAAAACTTCAAGAGAGTTGACATTGTCAGTAAATAACTCATGAACAAGAACACACAAAATGGGTCGGGAGTAGAGGAGTCACAATGGCAGTGTCCTTTATGAAATATCCAGTAGCTACAAGAGTGTAATTTTGCTGCTGGAGGGAAAGGAGGCCGGGCCATGAACCCCTCATGACACTTTTAGCCAGAGAAATCTGTCTTGACTTGTCTGAGTTCATATGGTGTGGTTGAGCTGGAAACTGATAAAAACACAGAAGTATAGCATGAATAAAGTAGTATGAATGTACCTGCTTATTGCTGAATAAACGTAATACATGTACGGTATCACGAACCTATGAAACATTTAATATTGTGTGTAAAGGAGTGTATATATCGCCACATATGGTGACTTGGAGAAGTGACAGGACTGCTATTTTGTAACTGGCAAGCGCCGATATGTGTCTGTGGGGTTACATTGATTCAGTTGTCACGATTCAATCCCTAGAACGCCAATCAAGCCATCTTCGCCATCTTCACCGTCTTCCCCATCTGCAATCTGCTCCACTCATTCCACTTACACCGCCATCTTCCAGTTGAGATCTGTTATTTCGAACGGAGTGCCGCGCCGCTGTGGATTGGACTGCACATCTCTACAAAGCGCTCAGAAAAAGCACGAGGGCTTTCATCTGGTTTTCAAGTACATGGAATGCATGTAATAAATATTAGCTCAGGTCAGATGAATGTTCTGACGGCTGCCAATCTTGATGAAAGGTTACGCTTATAAAAGGTCTCTCTCTCTCTCTCTCTCACACACTCTCTCACACACACACACACACACAATTCACGGCACGTAATTCAGCTATCTCCCAGTAGAGACTAGCCTCTAGGGATGGCTGTGCTTGTCTCCTCATCAGTCTGGTTGATTTGCCCTATATTGTATTTGTTTGTTGACATCTTTATTTATTGGTGTTTAGCATGCAGTCGCGGTCGGCACGAAACTCCCTGATGTAAATTATAGAGAGTCAATATTCTTTTTTCTCTGCCAGCTTTGCTGCTATAAAGACTTGGATCCGTGCCACGCATGTTACCTACACCTCATATTGATGGGACGGGCAAAAGACACAGAATACTAATAAGAAAATAGAAAATAGCGACTGCTTATCAGTTTTGAAGTTATGTCAATACACAGTGCTCCTGCCCATCGGCTAATGGTGAACTTCTGACGTGAAGATTTCTCTTGATCCAGTAGGTGTGTTGAGCCTTGAGCATGATTTTAGAGCGGGAGCAGCTCCACCGAAGCGATCGGCTCAAATTATTATGACCTTTATTACTATTAGTATCATTATTATTGGTATTTTTTTGGTTTTCATTATTTAGAAAGCACTTAGAAAACCAAGTTACAAAGTGATTACAAATCAGACATAACTGAAAGGTGTTAACACATAACAGAAAAAGAGTTGTTTTGCCTTGACATCACTGTGTGTGTTTCACCGGCCTTCTTAGTTGAGGATACAGAATGTGAGTTGGTATTGGTGATTTTATGACCCTACCTGACCCGGTCTCGGTCGTCGTAAAAATGTGTCTGGGCTCTGCCTCCCAAAAGTATCTAGGTAATTTTATTTTACCGCTGGCTTGAAGCTGCTGTGTATAAACCTTGGAACAGCAGTTTATCTTGAAGCTTTTTATGGTCTTTTATGTGCTGCATAAGGATAGCTACACTTACAACACCCAATAGTATAGTGTACATTTATGAAAACCATTCAGAATCAGAGTGGCTTTTATTTGCCAAGTGCAATGGGCAGACAAGGAAATTGACTTGGTTGACTTGGTGGTGCTGATACATTACAGTGACACAATACAGGATTGGCACACTAGTTGTAGGACAGAACAAAGCCTTACATACAGTACAGTGTGTATTGTGGTATGTAACAAACCCTGCACATTGGCTACTCCAGGCAGATT
>OMLI01063613.1:2721-16148 GCA_900302605.1 Rondeletia loricata
CACGAGGCAAGGTGGGTAAGGGGTTAAGTGTCTTGCCCAAGGACACATCGGCATGTAAACTCAGCAAGAGCGGGAATCGAACCGCCAATCCTTCGATCATTGGACGACTGCTCTACCTACTGAGCTACAGCCGCCCCACAACATGTTGTTTCTACAGTGCAATATCAAACCTAACTAATCACTGCAGAAAGGAACCTTATTCTATTTATAATGTACTGTAATTAGCTAATCTACATGCATAGAATGAAATTAAGAATATTTACATTGGGTGTTTAGTGATTAAAGATGATTTATTGTTACAATTTCAAAAATATATATTTTTAAAATGAATGCAATGGGTTCCCTGCTTTTCATCCTGATAAAAATGTTTTTTTAGAATTTTGAAAGTTATCCTTGGCTCCCAAAGACACTTACATTTTACAATTAAGGAAAAGAAGAAACATTTAATTTCCTTCTGGATGAAGAAAACAATGGCAGCTTTAATTAGATTTTAAAGAAAACGTTCATCTCCAAAAATAACTGAATATGTGACATTTCTGCATTTGTAATCAATATTATTTCCAACATGATGGGAATAGTCATTGTTTTGTCAGCAAGAAAAAAATTTGAACAGAGAAACCAGTGAAGTCAGAGTACAAAAATCAGTTATCAAAGTCATTCTGCCATACATCTCATTGTGAAGTACTACTGTGCACTGCTAGCCAATATATCATTAGGAGCTCAGATGTTACAATGGTTGTTTGAGAATGACTGCACAATGTTGCCTTATTTATTTGTGGATATGGAGTCTTTCCCTTGTGCTCCCCTTCATCTTTGAGTTTTATCCTTTCCCGTCTAATATTCAAATCCCTCCTTCTTTGCCTTTATAAAAACAACTATGTGGCAGATGGAGCTTTACAATGAGGCGTGTATGGAAAATTAATAGTCCTGAGGTGCAGAGTGTTGCATGATGCTTTTACAAGTTAACAAATATTTAATGTGTCCTTCTGAGGAGAGAAAATGCATGAATTATGCATGTATCCAAACTAGCGTGTTATGCTAGCAGGAAAGTTAAACTGTAACTACAGTCAGTGGTTGCATTATCCAACATTTTCCCCTGAGACTTTGTGATTAATGCATTTGTTTGGATTGTGTGAAAATGTTATGTTATGACCAGGTTATCAACAACACACTGCAAGAATGGAAGTAAAGTATGCCATGGAAGATGATTCACAAATGTGTGTGTGTGTATGTGTATAAGTGTGTGAATTCACATGTGCGAGTATGTGCGTGTGCATGTGTGTGTGTGGGAGTGTGTGTGTGTGTGTGGATAATATGAAGTTAGCTTTTTGCCATAATGCACTTGCAGTGCCTATACCTAGTGCCAGAGAAACACCTGTAAAATCTGACTATACCTCTAAGATTACACCAATATGCTTAGACTTACAACGAAGACACAGGCATTAGACATGTAGCGTAGGTGTAACGTTGGACATACATGCATGTGTGTGTTTGTATGTGTAGAAACGTGCTTGTGTGTGTATGCACTTGTGTGTGTCTCAGTGTGTGTGTGTGTGTGCATGTGCTAGCATCTTAATAATTATTGGTATTGGTATATAGGCTACAGTATTGTTCAGATCATGTGTTGTCTTGAATAGCAAGAAAATGGCTTCATCTTCTCAAAGCTAGTTTACTCTAAGCTGGTGTTATCATTGGCAGTCTCAGATGATCTTTTTCTATGTTCAAATCTATTCACCCACTTTGAGCAAGTGGGATAAGGGTGCTGACTATAGACCCTCAATGAGAACAAGGAACAGTTCAGAGAGGGATCCCCCTTCCAGGACAGTCAGGCGTGCAATGGGTGCTGATAGTGGGCAAACAAAGATTAAGGGCTCTATTTTTGTGAATCAATGGTGCATGGTGCAAAGTGCAGTCAACAGCGCACGGTGTGGTGACTGATGTTTGGTAATTTTGTGGCCTGTGGCACACCTGCAGTGCAGTTGGAATCGGGGTGGGATTAGGAAAAATACATGATCAATAGGGGTGGTAGGGACTGGCGTCGTCATGACCAATCAAATCACCTATTTTCCTTCCCTTTAAATGCAGTGTGCTCTGCACCACAGCACTCTGATCATTTTGTGATGGAGAGAACAGTCTGGAGTGGTTCCGCCACAAAAGCTTCTCCCAAGAGGAAACTGATGTCCTTGTGCGGGAGGTGCAGAATCACCATGAGCGAATATACGGCACCTTAAATTAAATTAGATTGGGAGGAGATAACACATTTGGTTACCGTGTTGCTCTGGTCCTAGGAGAACCATTGCCCAGTGTAGGAAATTATTCAATGATACTAGGTAAAGAGCCAAATAGAAGTTGGTGGTGAACTGCAGGGACAGTTTGGCTATGGGAGGGGGGGGCATCCAGCAGCCAATCCCTGACATCTATACAGGATGTGGCCGCCTCCACAATTCCCACTCTGTGCGTCATGGCACATACTGACAGTTCTATGTTGGATGACAATCATTTAACCACTGCCACGTGTAGAATGAATGAAACATATTGTATCTTATTTTTTCCTGCTTGAGAAATGTATATCAAATTCAAATTGGCCAACATATCATCCACAAAAAGGGAGGGTAAGCTTTTGAATAGGATCTGTTCATGCACGCATCGCTTGGTAAAGCCACGAAAATAACAGAACAAAACTGCGCCTTGCGCCATGCGCTTTTGACCTGGTCTGAGCAGGCGGGTGGCGGTGGCGCAAGCGCAAATCCCAGTAATCCTTGATACCAAAATTGCACTGTGCTTCTTGATCGCTACTGACATACCCCCAACTGCTCCTCTGCTCCCACTTCAGCGCGGTCAAATACCAAACTGGTGCAGGTGAGAAAAAAGCTGTACACCTGATGAAAATGCCATTTTGCCATGAAAATAGAGCCCTAAATGTTGAGAACAAAATGGAATAGGCCTATAAAAAATACATAGAATAAACACAGCAAGAACGCTTGGGGTGAACGTCCGGATCTGACTCGGGGCATCAACGCCAACTCGGTCACCATCGTCATTGTCGTCATCAAGGTCGTCATAGGAAGGACACCCAGTGAAGGGATGTCAGCGCTGTCTTGGTCACCATGGACAACAACTACTACCGGAGGTGAGCCCAAAAATACCCTAAATCTACATGCTGAGATAGATTAGGCAAAGCAAGCAGCTATGCAGATAAACTGAGGGCTATTCTAAACTCACGGGAGAATATCATTAGCTAAACTGCTGGGTAGTACCCAAGCAACCAAACAACCAGAGGCCAGTCAAGGAACCCAAGATAAACCTAGATCACAACCAAAAACGTACAGCCTAAAAGTGTAAAAAAATAAATGTAGCAATCTAACAAGAAAATGTAGCAAAGCCTAATGAGGTAGACATTTGTTGACACACCAGCGTCGACACTGGAAACAATACCTAGGGCATTTGCACGAATTCTTCACAATGTGTGTAGGTTTCACAATGTATCATTTGAAACATTGTAGGGTCCACTTTGGAATGATTTCATGACTGGAACTTTGAAATGCTTGGAATTATGTAATTCTTATGTTGAGATCAAATATGGAAACAGTACTAAACCAATACCGTTGCAATGTCCAAACAACCCATATCCTAAACAGTGTGTGATCAACAGGAAGAGCAAATCAAGTGCTTCAACAGGCAAAAACAATTAGGCTAAAATGATCCACCAAACACCTGTTGCTGCATAGCTAAACCCATATCACAGTACCTTGTACTCAGGTTGTAGAATTTGGTCTAACTACAGAAGCAGAAACCAGGTTTGTTTACCTTTCAGATATGCCCTTTAGATCAGACCGTGGTCACAAACACTCTAGGATCTAAACAAAACAGGGATATGTGAAACCACCCTACATGTCTCAGATGATTCACCATGACTACTTTTTCCCTAACTAAAACTCACCTGCCTCTAGTCCTTCAATGAGTCTCCCTTTCCCCTTACCTGCCACTCCCCCTGTCCCTTCATTTCACTCAGAGCTTCATCTGTCTCTTGTGCGCCTACCTCAGCATCCCAGCAGAGGAGACATAGATGCTGCATTGGAATGAAGACTTCTATTTGACATTGACGCACCTTTGTGGTATTATATGCAAATTGACCGGGATGAAGGCGGAGGCTGTTTGATGTGCAAATGATGATTTTAGGGCACTGCAAATGTGCACACCACTGCTTTTCTGTTAATTGCCTTCCCTGTGGAGGCCAGAAACTTGATTAGAGGAAGAATGAATGTGAGCGTAAAGAGAACGGGTTTTAGCTAGGAGGACATGTTAAGTGCATTCCACATCAGACAACACTAAATAAAATTAGAGGCTATGATTTTAGAGATGGTGCTACACATTCATGCCAAGCAGTGGCTAAGTCTTCCGGTGACAATGGGATCGGCTCTCAAATAGCAATAGAACTACAAATTGCCACACCAAGTCTCTTTGGAAAGAAGTTCTAAACACCCAAAGTGAATGTAGCCAGGGTGAAAAAAATTCAACTTATCTGGGACCATAATTTTCAGTGTACTGTTCGAAGCTACAAATGTATGTCGACTTATACCTGTATTAATTCTGCACGCTGGCAACAAACCAAGCTAAATAAATTCTACAATGATGACCGCTTTCCTCATTACTCATACCAAAACTGTAATAACTGGATGTTATTACAATTCATAGCCGTCTGGCCTTATCATGGATCACCAGGACTCAATAGTTTATGCTACGCCAAGAAAACTTAAATAGGAAAGAAAGAAAGCTCAATTAACACTGGCTGCATATCTGTGTAAGGTGTTATCCATTGAGTCGGCCAGCGTGATGCATTAGAACTGTGAACAGAATTGTCTGTACACCCCTACAAAGGCAAACTGACTTCACAACAGCATCGAAAGGAGGCCCAAGAGGTTGCTTTGAAAGATCTGTCTTCTATTGCACAAAACAAAACTCTAGAACCCTAGAAAGGTTATGCAGTTGTTACAGATGTGTACAACAGTGCAATGAGACAGACTGTTTTAGCAAGAACATCTTGGTAAAGCTGACTTATTTGTGTGCTTGCTTTAGCAAGAACGGCTATAAAATTATGCTAATTTATTTTAACTTTCATTGTTTTAAAAACATGCAAACCTACAGAATAGGCAAAAATGTGTTATTCCCCATTTATTTAATTCAAGCTTTCAAGCTTGCATCTCATTTGTAACATTTTGACATTTGTTGCAATGTTTCAAATTATGGACCCTGCTCCAAAAAGTGACAGAAATAAATCAATGATGTGGTCATTTAGAATGGCTGTGATGATGCAGAGACCATCAGCATGCAGAGGACAATTAAATCTTTCAGTCCTGGGATAGCATCTTAACTGAAAAAAAATACATTAGTAGACATTAGTGACATTAGTAGATCAGATTAGTAAGCATTACTGTAAAGACAGCTGGTCACCTGAAACACTGGCTTAGGATGCAGCACATAACATAAGCATTTGGTCAAATTTTTTATCCAAAGTGCCATGTACCATGAGTGCATACATTTTCAATATGGTCCCACTGGCAAGCGAATCCCTAATCCTACAGTATTAGTGTTATATATAGTGTCATACCCATTGCACTACATAGGATGTTTGGGAAGAGCATGCTTTTTGACTGTGACTGCACCAGCAGCAGATTGTCTGATAGGGATGTAGCCAACTAGTGAGTTCAGTCAGGACAACTCACGTATTGAGTTAATACGTTTATTAACTGTTATTACATAGCAGTAGGTTTGGTTTTGGCGGAATAGATCTGCTTTTATGCTTGCTGCTGCAAATGTATAGACTTAGACATTTATGCTTCTACTGCAAATGTATAGACATAACCCCATATAGAACATAACAACAGATCTAAACAGGTGGAGCTGGGGAGGAGGTGGGTGAACAAACAGCATTTTCGCATGACAGCACGGTCGCACAAGAGCAGCAGTCAGTTAGCAGCTGAAAGGTGAGGAGGCGTGTCATTTAAAAGGCTTGGCATTAGGGTGGCGTAAGATGATTGGTTCACTTGTTAACACGCTGCTGAGTTTGTCCAATCAGCCGAAGCCAGCCAGAGTTTCCTGACTGAACTTGCGTTGTTCATTTCTCTGTGTCTTGTGGTGCTTTTGTAATGTGCTGTTGGCCCAATCCAAGTTTGAACCCCCCCACCATTGCCTTCCACTTTCTTTCGTACAGAATGTGCTTCTGCTATCGCTGCAGGGGGCTTGCACTCTCAGTTCCAACAAAATTTGATTTCAAAGCAAGATAGCTGCTCCATGTTTTTATTTTTTTTATCATTATTATTGCTTAGCAGTCGTGAGGAACACAGGCATTGTCTCACAACTTCACAGGAAAAACAATCATACTGGTCTGTACTACTTTCATTTATTTGAAATCAGCTTCAGTGAGCCTTCACTCTGATAATATTACAGTTGTGATGTGTGATACGAGGGAATTATTTACATTCGCCCACCCAAAAAATTTGAATCTCCCTTCTCCTGAATGCTGAGGAATCCAATGCGTCACAGGGCAAGTTGCTGTATTGAGGAACTGAATCATTTGCTCTCTTAGCACGCTCACAGCTCCCTGTAGATAAGGCTTTGTCTTGTGTTTTAAGCAGATATTTGACGCAAAGATGGGTGTTTTCTGTGCCTTGGAGGAGTGAACAGTAAAAGGAGGGCAGTAAAAATTGCCAAGGTTGACTAAGGACAGATAAGAGTAACAAATGTATTATAATTAAGCTCAAGCTGTTGTACTATCTACTTCCATTTTGAAATTAAAAGTCTTCGGGACGGGAGCCAGAGGAATAGCTCTATGTCTCCTGCATTAAAACGAGCAGAAGAGCAAAGGAAGGCAGGAAATAATAAAGAAATATCAATTGTTAAATAATTCAGGGATAATTCAAAGTAGAGGAGCTTCAGAACCCAGCAGGGCTAATAGTGATTGCTGTCAATATACCATAATGACCTGACAAAATACCATGGAATACCGTGAAATGATATGACTAGTTTTGGGGATAGGTGTAACTAAACCAGATGATTCGTTGAGCTACAGAGGTGGAAAGTAACCAGTTACAACCACTGTAGTTATTGTGCTTGAGTGGACTTTTAACACCACATTTCTTAGTTTACTTACTACATTTATTTGTTTACTTACAAGTCTGTATTTTTACTTCTCTATTTTGTTTCTACTTATACTTGAGTACGTTTTATTTTTAGAGATACATGTAGTGAGTACAAGGAGATGTGGTAATCTGGTATCATCATTTTGAGTCATGTTGACCATGTCAAATGACTACGGTAATCACTTTTTGGTGACCTTGATATCACAAATGATACTTGTTTTGTTTTGGGCCATTCTTTATCATGGCTGCTGTACCCTTGTGACCTTGTGTATAAGAATGTGACACTGATGTGTTTGCATGCTAAGCAGGTTTTCTTGTCTTCACTGAGGGTCTAAGGTTGGTGGTGCCGGTTAGCCTAGGCTGGGTAGGTTAGGTAGGTCTGTCTTTCCAACATGCTATTTTGTGCTGTGCTTGTTTCCTTGTGTTTTATTTTGTTGCATACTGTATTACATCATTTTGTTTTGTGATTGATTGTTGATTAGTTAGATTTAGGCAGGCTCGTTCTCTGTAAAGCCCTTTGAGACATGCTTTTGTGATGAAGGGCTATATAAATAAACTTGACTTAAAAGTATTTACGACGCAAATAATTCAGGACTGTCATCTGTCATTGGCATTAATAGCAAATTATCTTGTGGTCAGATGCTTTTACCATGGCCTTCATATCAGTATTTCATTTACCAGCTAAAAAAAAGAACAAATTCTAGTGGTCATGCTGTGTCTTTAAATCGTTATTCATCAAGGGAAGGTTGTCAGGGCATACTTCCTCTTTTTAGGCAGCCATTCTTCTGTTGGAGGGTGGCGCAGTGGCTCAGTGGGTAGCACTGTGGTCTCACAGCAAGAAGGGTTTGAACCTTGGCACCGGTCCTTTCCGTGTGGAGTTTGCATCTTCTCCCCGTGTTCATGTGGGTTTCCTCTCACATTCCAAGTCAGGTAGATTGGAGACTCTAAATTGTCCATAGGTGTGAATGTGAGCGTGAGTGTGTTTGTCTGTGATGGACTGGCAACCTGTCCAGGGTGTTCCCCTGCCTTCCGTCCAATGCATGCTGGGATTGGCTCCAGCCCCCCTGTGACCATGAATAGGAATAAGCGGGTATGGAAAATGAATGAAGGAATTCATTCTTCTGTTAGCCTCTGAGAAGCAGTTGGGGGTTAAGTGCCATGTTAAGGGTAGGGCTTGAGGGAGGGGAGACCATTTTTTGTTCATATTTCCCAAGATAGATTTTCCCATCAGGGTCAATCTGGCTGCATAGAATTTGTTCATTCATGTGTTCTTTGTATTATAAAATTGTTTATTATCACTTGATGTAGGGCAGGATGTCTATACAAAAGGAGGAGGAACCTGACTTAAATAAGCCCAACTCCCATTCCCTAAATAGATTAAGGTGCAAAAATGCCAGACCAAATGTGTGTGTGTGCTTGCAGGTGTGCGTTTGTGTGTCTGTACGTGTGGGTAAGTGCTTATGTGCATGAGTGGTGGTATGTATACACATTCAGTGACAAGACTGCCACTCCCAGAAAGGAAGGTTTCTGAGGCCTGCAGTCTGGTGGCCTTGGTGATTAATAGAGGGGCAGTGCAGCAGGGCTGTAGAGTGATTAATTGGGCTCAGGACCTCATCTGCAATGTTTTGATGAAAATGAAGAGAGGAAGAAGGGTTGTGCTAGTGGAGTGGAGGGGGTGAGCGGCAAGGCACTTTAATGAAGCTGGAAGACAAACAACTGTGCCAGGTTGATTGTGTGTGTTGGTATACAGTAGGTGTGCCTGTGTGTATGGGTGTGTGTGTGTGTGTGTGTGTGTATCTCTGTGGATATGAGAAAAAGAGAAAAAAAGAGCACAAGTATGTCTGCTAAGGTGTGTTGTGTGTGTGTGTGTGTGTGTGTGTGTGTGTGTAGGCTGGTGTGCACATGTACACACTTGAAATCTAATCATAATGCTCTGTCTTCTGGATGAAATTGTATGACCCGTTTACCACATGACCATTGAAAAGTGTCCCCTCTCTCCCATTCCAGCACTGTTGCTTAGCAGTGACAATACCACAGGATTCACACTTCTTCTCTTCACAGACGTAGAGATCATTTAACAATGCCAAGCACAAAACCACAGTTTACAGTTAAGATTTCGAAAAAGTTTAATTTAACCTTCCCTGAGGGCAGTGGCACTGTGCTCCAATAACTTATTCTGTTCAACTCCTTCCACGAGTCATGTACAGTAAAGAGGCAAATCTGCCTTAGAGATGGTTTAGGGGGCGAACATAGAAGATACACCTTGAGAGGGAGCATGACAGCCTTTTCAGATGAGCTGCAATTATCACTCAGCATGTGAAGGGCTGAATTGTGCTCAAGAGGAAAGTCACTCTGCCACGTTTGCCTGATTGCAAATCAGTTCTCATAAACACTGCAATCACCTTTATAGTCTCCCCCAGACGCTTAGATCCTTAGGGGCTGTAATAAACACCCAGGGGAGTGTGAGGTGTCATGCTGTCACCGTTTTGTGATAAGAGAGAAGTGATACTTTGTCATGAATGCATTTCCTTCAGTTGACATTAAAGATTGGCATGTAATTAGTACGTAAGCTACAGTGTGTAGATTGGTCTTTTACATCAAAACAGGTTTTTTTTAACAGGTACAATTTGCCGTTAAATTAATTTTCTGCTCCCTCAACCTGGTTGAGGGAGTCTTCTGGACATTGAAGACCATATGTTACATACTTTCAGTGTGTATTCAAGTGATATTTTGATGTATATTTCTTAGTTGTTAGCAATATGAAATGTACACACATTTTGTTGAACCTGTTTTAAATTACTCTATGTTTATGATTTGCCAAAACCATTTTCTCCAGCCCCCTACGAGCACCAAGCTCAGCCTGAGATCTTCTGGCAGTGCACTTTTGGTTGTTCCATAGGGTAATGGAGCTTTCTCCATCAGGGGCCATTAGGCTGGAACAGCTTCTCTCACGAGATCAGGCAAGCCACTTTTAAAAACACACATTGTAAGGCTTGCTTTCTATTCTGTTTTTATTCTTGTAGCTAATCTGTGCATTTGCCATTTTGTATTTACCTCCGCCAACGGAGTTGACTGGGAGGTAATGTTTTCGCCTCTGTCTGTTTGTCTGTCTGTCCGTCCGTTTGTCTTAGCAGGATATCTCGAAAAGTTATGAACGGATTTACACGAAACGTTGTAGAAAGGTTAATCATGGGCCAACTTAGAACTGATTAACTTTCCACGCCCACTGGCCAAAAGGGGGTATTATAAAAACGTATTTTATACGGGGGAACTGTATAGGTTGACACTAGCCCCAAAGGGACGCTAGATGGCTTTGATTCTGACCCATTACTAGCGTCCCCATCCCCGGCGCACTAAACTACTTACTGTACCTGCATTGTGTTGTAGCGTTCGGTTTCCAAACGGTTGCTCCGTGGCTCAAACTGTCATGTATTATCCTTGGCCTTAGTATCATGACGATGATCCCATCAAAGTTCCAATAAAGCCCTTAGTTTTCCCAAAACGCAGCTTTAGGGAGCTGGGAGCTACAGCTAATGCTACCTCACTGATGACGTCGCCTCTACGCTGCCGCACGCACAATTCACGTAGCCCTTCAGAATAAAGGTTTAAAGGCTTTTAGCCTCTTTTCCATGGTAAGCCATCTAGTGTCCCTTTAGGGCTAGGTTGACACCTATGCTTTATGAATGGCTTCCTTGGCGGAGGTCTGTGCTCTACTGAGGGGATTTTCTAGTTTATTCTGTTTTGACCTCTTTCGTCCCTGTTAGTTTTCAGCAGACTATCTAAAAAACTTATGAACAGATTTCCATGAAATTTGGTAGACAGATAGGCCTTGGGCCAAGGCACAAGTGGTTAGATTTTGGTGGTGATCTAGATCTGGGATTTCCGCCATTACACGATTATGTTTTAGCCGCAAGTATGAAACTAACAGAGATAGAGACTTCATTCCAAATCCTAAGGGTATGTTTGCAGTGTCAAGAAGTAAATGTAACTTAAAATGTTATTGATAGGAATAATGTCTTTGGGTGTAACAGCAAGTTGGATAATTGTTCAACATTGGCAGAGGTTTGCGCTCTCTGAGTGCCTTCTAGTCTAATTAATGTATTCTTCACATTCTAATTTATTGCTCGCATTTTTGTAAAGCACTTTGTAACTTTATTTTGATAAGTGCTCTATAAATAAACATTATTATTATTATTATTATTATTATTATTATTAATAATATTATTATTAGTAGTAGTAGTAGTAGTCGTACTGGTTGTAGTAGTATTAAGATAATTGGGGTGGTGTTAGCCTGAGTGTTAGGGAAGGTGGGCTTGTGGCAGGTACGTTGCCAGATCAAACTTCTGGAAAAGATGACTTTGGGTTTTGTTGGCTGGGGATAAAGAAAAGGTGATTAACCCCTGATTGAGTAACTCCATTCTATCTCATCATGCCTCCATTCCAGAATCATTATGATGAACAAACAAATGGCCATGGTTACACTATGCCATTTCATGTGACTTATATCCGTTTTCTAGTATCCGATCACGCTAGGCTGCATTAAGTGGCATAGTGTAACCGAGGGCAAATCGGATGTTGGTCGCATTGGGTTCGGAAATGCCAAACCACTTGAGGAGGTGGCCTAGCTCACATTGTGGTCGGAATTGCTTGTAGTGTAACCACAATCTAACACATTCACAGGAAACACGTCATGAAACCACGCCTGAGTTTCACTCTGTTCCAATTACTCCCTGCAAAATCAAGCTGGTCGTGATGGAGGACGGCGGCAGGACTTGGCGCGGTGCTGAAACCAGGTGCTTGCTGGCCATATGGTCAAACACTACTATTCAAAAAAAGCTTGACAGCAGTTACAGAAATAAAACTATGTTTGAGGATATCGCCAAGAATCCGTGAAGTTGTGGACAATCAGATTCCAAAGTGCTGACTGCGGTTGCGCACCTATACCCTTCTCTCCACCGAAACTGTTGCACGCAAGAGCTTGTGTTAATAGCATGTCTTTGCTGCTGCCTCCTCATCAGTGCACGTCTTGTGCGGGCCCTACCTCGACCACTCAACAGTTTAATTAAAACGAAAAGGAGCACAACCTCATTAACACCAAAAGCCATTTTTCCGCGATGTCTTTTCCGGTTGATTTAAATATTGCGCGGGATAATTAAATCGGACCTGCGATCTGATCACGCAGCTCGCATTGAACTGTCAAGTGTGACCGCTACTCAATCTGGCCTGATGAGATCGGATGTTCATCAGATTTTAAAATTCAGATTCTAGAAGTTGCATGAAAAGACTAGTGTAACCGTAGCCTTTGACACAATTGGAATTGGTGAAGTGAGACTATTTTTAAGGATGGGTGGTTCTGAGTAATTTCTCTCACGCTTTCTCTCATTCAGCTGAGAAATATTGTTGCTTTGGAAACCTAGAAAAGACATCTCTTTTTAAGAGAACAATGTCTAGCTGGAAAAGTGAAGCAACGGGGTCAAAAGCAGGCCAGTGTGTAAACCCTTCAAGCTTCTTTCGCAAAGTATCAGTCAGATAGAGTTTTATTATCCGTCTTACCCCTACAACTTTCATCAGGGTTTGAAATACTTCTCATCAACTCACAATGTACTTAGATTGACCGTCTCCCTGGACAATTGTGGAGAATTTCTACAAGAAGAGGCTGATTGTATTTTTGATTACAGCCTTGAAATGCAATGAACAAATATAAAACAATACAGTAACCATCCTACACCACCCTAATTTTACGACTAGAAAAGGCTTGGAGAGGTAATTAATTGAAAGTCCAAAAATAGACCTTAAAGCTACTATATGTAGTTTATAGCGGCCTCTAGAGTTTGCTAGTTGTAATGTCGTAAAGCCTGTTGCTGAGGGACTTTTATCCTGAAGAGCGCATTCAGACGCAGCGACACACGCTCTTTGTGTGTTTTTGTTTATATATATGTTCGCCTATGTTAAGTTTAGTCGTGCGAATCCCACCCACAGCCGCCAATATCTTCTGATCATAGGATTACAGCATCATCAGGCCGTTACGAGTGAATTTCTGCACAATATACCAGAGGAGATAGCCAGGACACCGGGCTCCGTGGATTATTGTCTGCTCCGGCAGGCTAACGCTAGCATAGCTTTAGGCTACCTGCTCAGTGCACCTATCCCGAAGCAGCCCATACTGACTGGACGGACTTCTGCACATTTACAAACTTGTTTTCAAGCTGCTCACACTTTGGAGATATGTACGACTTCATGGCCTTTATTTGGCGGAGTAATAGTTTCGCCCAGGAAGGTGTATTCTCT
>OMLI01063625.1:0-10473 GCA_900302605.1 Rondeletia loricata
AGCGGAGGGGCTGGATTGTTCAAACATCTGTGGTGGTTTTATAGGGGGCCGAAGTTGACATCATTTCCGTCAACCCTTTGGTTGACTTTACCCTATCTCAGTGTATGGGAGGTTACTTCATATAAGCAATCTAAAAAGCATATGGCTTTGATTTTGAAATATGTTGTAGGAAGCATCAACACATCTCACTTGGCTTACTTTCACAAAAATCCATTCAGTATTATTTACATGAACGACAAAACTAGTTACCAAACTACACTACCCAGCAGGCTTTTAGCTAGTTGGAATGTTCCATCTCCTGGAAAGTGAACAAGCTATGGTAGCTAGCTAGCTAGCTACAGCTTCACAGGCTACTGTGAAAAAATGTCGGTAGTTACTATCGTGAGCCTGAACTCATACTTTAGTCTCAAATTGCATCTCAAGAGATGAAAACCTTCCCATGCGCGACAGCGTCTACTCCCTTCTCAGGAGGATCAGCCCCGCTATCAACAGTTGGTACATGCTACACTGTAGTTCTCCATCGTTACAAACAAAGTATTTTCTGTAAGTTTCTACGTCCTAAAATAACAATAACATCTAAAAGCGTATGTTGCGTAGTGTGTCGAGAGGTGAATCTCAACACCAGTCGTTGCTTTGTTTAGTTGCAGAAGACATACTACTTTGCGGTCAATGGAAAATCGCGTTAGCCACTTAGCCACTAGTCAACCACGGTGAGGCTTTGGCCTACACTTCCACTTCGGCTCCCTATTGGTGGGAATTTATATTTACACCTGCTGGTGCAGCATGAGGTCACCATTAAAGATACTCTGTTTTCCAGGAAGTAAAAGTAATGGGAGTTCATTTCATGGGGACTTTAAAACTGACAACAGACAACATTCTGACTGTGAGACTTCCACATAAAATGTCTCAGCAGCCAATAGTAGATTAAACAGCCTATTAAAATTGATATTTTTTGCAGTGAATGTTTTAAAAAGAAGATTTTAAAAAAGTCAAACTCCTCATCAAAACTGTTCATTGGTCTAATCTGAATGTATCCAAACTTTTGTGAATTTATCCAAACTTTTGTGAATTTATCCAAACTTATGTGTCAGAGGTTATGGATTGTATACTGGCTGCAACTATACATTATAACAGAGCTTTTCAGCAAGGTAGCACCTCTAATCACACCAAGCTTGATTCTACAATGGACAGAAACACCTCATGCCGCAGAGGCACACACACACACACACACACACACGACTTGTGTCTACCCAAAGCGACACCCAATAGTCAATACCATGCGACAAGACTCAGCGAAAAAATATCCTGGCTATCACAGCAGTGGTACAAGTGAGACTCACAAAGGTCAGATCAAATTGATGCTGCAGGGTAGCTATCTGCTTCAGCCACTGCTTTAAAAAAAAAAAGTAAGACATAATGGTGTACGAAGATGTAAAGATTATGATGAATAAGACTGGTTAGGATCAATTCCAGTCAAATTTATATCATCCATCATTTTATGTGCAACCAAAATCAATTCAAATCAGCTGTCAGTCTGTCCATGACTAAAGATCAACCCTGCAAAACAATAATAAATCAAAGCGGAGCCTCTGACTCAAAGTAAAAAATTATACTTGCATGCAAGTTTTTGTTTTTCCTCTTAATTTAGGAATTTAGCCACAGGGCTGTTGATAAAACTGTCATTTTGTGGCAGCTAATGTGGGTTTCAAAAGTATTTAAAACAAACTCTTGCCACAAAAACAATTTTTTTAGATGAGATGAAACTTAAATGATCCCTGTGGGGAAATTGGATCATTGCAGGCTGAAGAAATCGGATCACTGCATCAGAAAAGAAAAGGATGAAGAATATAACAAATAGAACGTATTGAAAATAATACAACAAATAATTACAATAAAAACAATGTATTGAAGATAATACAACACATAATTGCAATAAAAATAATTAACTAAAAATGACCCCTATTGGCATTTGTTCTGCCGTTGTGTGGTTTGAAAACACTGGAATAAAATAGACCAAAGACGGGAAAACTTATTTTACATCCCTCAAACTTAATCTACAGAATATCACCTTGATTGTAGTGGAAGTGCCAATGAATAATAATATAAATACTAATACTAAATCTAAAACTAATACTACTACCAGTATAACTTGTACTACTACTACTATATTACTAAAATAATAATACTAGATTGCTTCCTGGACCAAAGGAATGCATTTCCGAGGCAGAAATCCACTGTTAATCCCAGAGTGTGGTATTTTCAGCAGATGTCACTGTTTACTGAGCTGTAGGCTTGTGTGTGTCTAACTGGCTGCTACAAAACTCTCTGACTTGGAATAGTCCTCCTTTTTCTGTTTCTTTCTCACTCTCTTTATCTTTTTTCTCTCCGTTTCATCTTTCCTCTATCTTTCTCCATCCAACCATGTGTATTTTTCCCCCCTTTGCCCTCTGGGAAAGTGCTGCAGACAACTGCTATCCTCACTCTTTGCGCTCCAGGCACTTTTGTCATCCGTGACATTTGAGGCCAGATAACATTCATTTCCAGTGCAGATGAGCTGGAAGAGCAGGAAATGGAAGGTGACATATAGTGAGGCACGCTGTATTAATGTACAAAATGAAAATCATTTACTTTTACTTAAAACAACTTAGAGCACATTTACGTTTCTGTACAGGATGTGAGCGATGAGTCAGAAACTGCATCATTACAACATGCACTGTTAGTGGACAACTGATGTGAGTCAAGCGTCCTGTATCTCTTAATTAAGTAATAGGGAAGTAGAGAGAGGGGGAGAGAGAGGGAGCAGGACTTGGAGGGAAAGAGAAAGAGAGAGAAATTGAGTGGGGAGGGTGGACGTGATCACACAAATCGAATATGTATTTGGACACACACACACTTTATAGCAAGTCTCAATATCTTATGTCAGGCTCAATAATCTACTACAACCGAGATCCTTCTAGTAAGAGTCCACTGAATCCACTGAAGTCCACTAAAAGGTTTATCTTCATACTTTGGATAATGCAAATTTGTGCATACATATAAACATACACAATCACACAAAACGCAAAGCAGCAGGCGAGACAGTGAAATGCCTCTCTGCTCACCATAGGTGACACTGTTGAACCACGCAGTGAAGGTAAGGGAGCATGAAACAGAGGAGAGGAGAGCAAACGAAGACTGTGGAAGGGAGGGAAGGAGAGTGGGATGTTAGAGAGGAGAATAGAAATGGGAAAAGAGGGAGAACAGGGTAAAACAGGAGTGTGAGAGGGAGAAAAGGGAGCTCAGACTGGAGGAGAAAGTCGGTAAAATCCAGGCGAACGTGTTTGTTTTCCACTGTCATTATGTGCATCATGACTGTCGGAGCTGCCACTGAATGTGAGCGCTTCGTCTCCTGTGTCGGCGCCACTGAAATGTCAGTACCAATACTCTTCAGTGGGGGGCGATGCGTCACGGAAATCAAATGAAAGCTGAATGCTTGGTGGAAGAACCCTCCACTCTCTCCCCTTCACTGGAGTTTCCTGCAGCTTCTGCAAGCAACTAGTGGATGTTTCTGCTAAAATATATATTTGAGTACAGACCACCAAGAGAAGTCAGTGTTATAATGCCGATTCCTGTTAAGAGTAGGGCCTAATTATTTCCCCCTTCCCTCAATGAAGAGTGTAACTGAAACCAAACCCAGTGTAACCATCTATTATAGTGCATCATCAATATATAATGCCTTCAAAAAAAAACATGGTCCCTAAAGTTTTCCTATATTGTCCTGGGACTTAACACATATAAGGCAGATTGGTACCACAAGGATGCAGGTTTGATCTGTGACACTGACACACTGGTGTACTCTGGTATAACATGTACAGTGCCTAGTATCATTGTCAAAGCTGAACTGAACCTGAGACGGTTGGTGTTGCATTGCAGCTGCAGACACTACGCTCTGACCTTTCTGGAGAAATGCATAGGGGTTATGTGTGTGGGTGTATAATGGAAAAGGAAAAGGAGAGATGGAGGTGCAAAAAACTAAATCCAGTTACCTGAGGTAAAACAGCAAATATATGCTTAGGTGTGTGTGTGTGTGTGTGTGGGCATGCATTCGTGTCACCGTGTCGGTTTGTGTAGGAAATGACAGGTTGAAGCGATTGACCGTGACAGGTATAACTGCTCGGCCTCCACGGATCTGTTGTACTTAGACACGCTCAGTCCCTTTGGAAGGAGCAGATTTAGGCTCGATTTACAGCTGAGTCCAGAGTAAGACCTGTAGCGTTGTTGTGACATTTGTTCTGTCTCTCTTTATTTTCCTGACTGCCTTCCATCTCTGTCTGTCCCTGATCTGACTAAGTTCATCAATATATAGAGGGCCTGATTTGTTAATGTTTCGTATGAGAACAACTAATTAAGCTGTTTTAAAACTAAATCTCTATACACTTAAAAAATCTCCCCCATTTAGTCTGTGCTCTGCTTCTAAATCATTCATTAACTTGGGTTCAAGGAGGTTGTGGCTTTTCTTTCCACTCGTAGTTTAATCTGTTAAATTTTTCATAGGAACTCTTTCTATCCATTTAAAAATATAACTGATTCAACAAGAGGAGAACGTCGGCAAAAACAGAAGAGAGAGAAACTGTGCGGGGGATTTCCGAAATGGGAAAAGAATGCGAGTGGTTCCTGTGATTATACATAATACATACTCATAATGCTGATGTACAGTTAATAAAGTAATTGCTTGTCTACTTCAAACCACAATGAAAAAGCCAGTGGTGTTTTAGCAAAAAAGAAGAGCAGCTTTTGAGTTAAACATATTGTTTCGCACTCTTAAAACTAAGCCGCAGGGACATTTTCTTTTATTTCTGTTTAACTTTTCATGGAAATGAATATTGCAACCACACGATAGCTCAAAAAGTGATTCTCCTCCATGGCACTGGGGAGGGATTCCACTGCCAGATCAAACACAGCAAAAGATACCTCATATAACGAGCCTCCTGCTATGCCAGAAGACAGGACAATCAAAATCACTAACCAGCCCAAAGCTGCTTTAACAAAATGAAGGGGGGGGTCGTACGGCCCATCCGGTGGGTTGAGGGTTGATGTGAGCGACTGTGGCTGTCCACGGAGCACAACCGGGAAGTAGGTCATACCCATTGAACCTAGCTAACAGAATCAGCATACACTGTGTGTGTCACTGTGTGATTGTGCCGTTCCAATTCTCTCTCAACTCATATGAGGCAGAACATAGCAGATACACAGCGAGATCTTAGAACCAAGCGAAAGAGGACAAACGTCTGAATCTGGGCGTTAACATCATGATATCTGCCTGTCATCCCACATGTTGTCACATTTTGCACCAAGAACCCTGCCCGATTAAAATTTGAGTTTTACTGTTATTAAATATTAATAAAATGTTCTGACATTCATTATAGACCTAATAATTTTATAAATGATTCTGCATTTTACCACTGACATTAAAGTTTTCAAAGAGCTCTTTGCAGCCAATTGCAAATATGAAGATGCTACATATCACATGTGTAAACTTGACACGTATATGCCCCAAAATAATTTCCTCACCAACTTTTCCCTCCACAGAGAAAGAGGAAATGCTCAATAATTCACATTTTTGTGTGAAAAACTAAATTAATAATTCACATTTTTGTGAATTATGGAGCACAACCTCATTTTCCTGTGATCTGTTTGTCTACTTCTGATGACATCTAAACCTGTTGACACTTTGTTTACCTCTATCTGTCCAAGAATTTGAAAGATCCCTCAACCGCTTATTATGGGATTTGTGATTCAGAAAAAGCATAATCTGCTTTCAAACAACAGCTATGAGAGATTAACCCTTGACCTCGGGGGGTTGTAGAGACCAAGTTGTCTTTTCATGTCCGGGTCAAGGCAAATTTATTCTGAAAAAGGATTTTAGGAAAAGGTTTTATTATCTTCCATACACTGTACAGATGCGGCCATGCAAAAGGTCCTACTGCAAGATTGGTGATAATATTTGGAGCCAAGCATTTGGAGCTCGCAGCAATAACCAATAAAATTACGCACAAGGAACATTTTTCTTTTACAGCGTTTCCAGGCAAAATCTTTTTATTGGGCACTGCTGTAGGAAGTATGTGAAAAATCTTGCAGTGTAGTGCTGGAGGAACTACTGCTGTAGTCCACAGCCTATGGGCCAACAGGTGAAGGCAACTCCACTCAGTAATGTAGGTGGGTCCAATTAGGGCACAAGCAAAAGTATACTTTGGTATGGAACTTGCCCAGAACTAAACCTAATGAGCTCCAAACACTTTTATACTGATAAACAGCTGAAGTTGAAAATGTTAAATAACTCTCTCATCCCTTCTCTGTTCCTCTTCTTCCTCCCTCTCCCTACATCCCTCCTTCCACTCTTGTCCATCCTCAACCCCTTCCTCCTTTCATCTCCTCTCCTCGTCAACTTCCCCTCCTCTCCCCCTCTTTCCTCTTTCCTCTCTCCCCTGCTGTGTGCACAGTTCCCATAATCACCCCCAACAACCCAACCACAGACCGCATTCCCTGGATCATTAACAACTTAACAACAGTAACCGCTGCGACATTTAGTCTCCTGCACACACATGCACACACATAACATCTTTGTCTAATTCCAGACACCCTGCCATGTTTAACCCTAATCCACTTCCTGCCACACCGGCTGAGACCAATCACGGCCTTTCATGTTCAGAAGCGGTCACACCTAACAGGATTGGCTGGTTATAGTCTGGGACGTCAGGGCTATTGGTGATTATGAAAAAGGGTGGGATTCCGGGACTGATAGTGCATAGAGACTGTGATGGTGTGTGTGTGTGTGTGTGTGTGTGTGTGGCGGTCAATCTCGTTGATCTGAGGGGTCTGTCTCCGTCTTGCTTGTGTGACCCAGATTTGGTAGCGCTGCATGCAAAATTAGATGTGATGTTTTTAGCTGGAGATTATAGGGGACAAAAATAAGGCAAAGCTGGTGTTGTCAAGGACGTATTTAATCAGGGTGCATGATCTTCCCACCCAACCACCAACACACACACACACACACACATACATACATTGACCGGACCTGGGTCAAATATTAAGTGAAAATATTACTTAGTGCTTGTTTTAATTCACATTTGGCGAGCTTTACTGCACTGCAACAGTTCAGAGTGACAGTTATAGTGCCAGTCACTGAAAGCTATTCATTATTTACTTCAAAGCTGCTACGCTGCTTTTCTGGCAAACCCCACCCAAGTATTTGCAAATACTATTTGGCCCAGGTCTATCAGTCAGTCACAGGCCTACTCAGGTCTCCATCTAATGTTAGATTGACAGGGGAGAAAATCGAGGAGGAGAGAGGGGGAGATGCATTGTTACTGAGCTCAGCTGTGCAGTATGACTCTCTGGTCTTCACAGAGCTACGGTCAGCAGAGAGACAGGGGAGTAACGGGGGGGAGCAGAAAGAAAAAGTGGGGGAGACAGAGCGTTACCTGGGGTCGTAGGAATGTTATTTGGGACGAGGGAGTTAACTGAGTGCTTAAGGTCTGATATGAGTCAGTGTGTGTGTGTGTGTGCGTGTGTGCAAGGTTAGGGTTATTTTTACACTACAAAGTCATTTCAGCCTCATGCCGTGATCACAATTACTCTGTGATGCATTAATGTTGCTGCAAAACATGTGCAGCATCCCGCGGCTGAAACATTGAGATGAAAGTGATCAAGCATGGTTATTCACGATAGTACTACAACATAGATTATCATTGCAACTTTGATTGTTTATGCATGCATGAACAGTGCATAAGTAGAATAAATCCAACGCCTACATCATCTGCATCGCAATGCAATGCATCTGCAAAGGAATCGTGCAGAAATGAACTTTGATTCAACGATCGTGTGTTCGAGGGGTTAGCTTGGAGTCATGTGATTGCACTGCCCTCTTAACATGCGAGTACAACCTCTGCTCCATTACACATGTGACCTCAGCTTAACCTTAACATGCCTAAAATGACCCTTCCTAGACCCCCTTTATAGAGCCCATTGCATGTCATAACACCTAACATATGGACTGCCTTGGAATGTGTTTATAATTATACACGATTTTGAACCCCTTGAATGTTTGGAGTGCGGACAGACAGACCTGAAGTGATCTGTGTTTATGTTGAATCAGAAAGGAAACTTGGTGGTATTCGACTTTCGAGAACTCTGAACTGAATATGCCAAAACGATGTGATCTGACTTTAAACATCCGCCTCTCTGGGGTGGATTACCCAAAGCCCTCGAAGCAGATCGAATGACCACGACATATCTGCAGACTGCTCTAGAAGTGGCTCATTAACTGAAAACAAAAAATTGCTATCAGGTCAGGGATTTTGGTCAAGGATATGCAAACAAATGAAATGTACAATAGAGAAGGCCACAGGTCAGCATGCGGTAGATCTTGAAAGACTGGTTTCTATGGTATAAAATGCCAAACACCACAAGCAACTGATGTGAATGCAACTGTAGTTTAGCCATTCTGTAGTCAAAAGCGTAATATCCGGCATAAACGCCAATTACTTACTCCAAGTCATGCAATAGGAGCCATTGTTGAAGCTCCCCAGCATTGTATTTATCCTGTATCCATCCTGTATGTATTAGTACTGCAGCGGCCACTGAAGAGGATTCTTTCTTGAATGGTCTTAAGTATTCTGTGTATTTTAATACTTTTGTCTCTCAAATGAGTAGAGGAGCAAGCACGCAGTACAGAAATGGACCTCTATGATAACTATACTGTATATTTATAGTTCAAACGTTAAAACTCTTGAGTAACATCTGACTTTTCTCATTTGAGATTTGTATAGTAGCCGACTGTACAGGTTCAAAACTGTGAAAAAGTTCTAACAACCACTTATCCTCTCCACAGGACTGCGCAAGCCGCCAAAAATCTCACTGAACAGATGCTCATTGTCGCAATTTCGGAAGTTTCCATGGCAACACGGCGCTCTCGTCGTATTCGGTTGGCGATTTCAAAAACGCAATGGGGGTGAAATACATTAACTGAACTGGGGTGGGAAAAGGGAGGATGAAAAAAATAAAAGTCTTCCTATCTTTCTTCATCCTTCTGAAGGATGTTTAGATGGCAATTAACAGATTTCCCCTCAAGCCTCTGAAGTGGGCGACTGTTGACGCTTTGAAGATCAAATTAACCAACTGGGCAGAGATAAGAGTCTCATGAGTTACCTCCCATTTGATTATGTAAACCACGCGCTGGTGAGATATACGTTTTGGGCAATGTAGATGGGCAACGCTACACAGGCAGCCATTGAGGTTGTGTAGATGGAAGTTATTTCCATTGGTCCATGGTTTCAATCTAATCTGGTTCGCAGAAAGCCTTTGGCACAACAACTGATTGCTAAAGAGCCATATCCTTTAAACAAACTGTGACTTCACCGTGTGTCTAGGACAGGAAAAGGAATGACAATACTACTGCTGCTATATTTGTCTACATGGTTCCCACAGTCAATCTTCAGGTTTAAAAAAAAAAAAAGAGGATCTCAGAGCTAAGATGCTTGACAATGCGACTGAAATGTGTCAGGGGAAACAGGAAAAGAATCAGCAACAACACTATTGTTGCTATATTTGTCGGCGTCGTGACAACCACAAACCAAACCGCAGACAGTTCAAGTCCTTTGCAATTCCCACAATCACTTTTGGTCAAATCACTTATGTGGAATAGCAACAAAATGTGACCACTAAATTCTTCGCATTAAACGTAATCATGGTTCGATAAATGAGGGTATTTTTCTTTTCTTAAAACCAAATCACAGACAATTTAAGTCTCGTGTTTCCCACACTCACTGCTGGTTAAATCTGGTACATTCCCCATAATAAAAAAAAATATAAAATTACTTTTAAGCGCTCTCTTTTTTAAGACTAAACCAATAAAGAAGCCAGCATCTTATGGTCACATTGTGCTGTCGTAGGAGCCACATGTGCTATCAGGGAGTAATCATTGCTAACCCACATTACATGCTTAACCCTATTACACACCTTGCTTTGGAAAAATGTCTGCTCATTATTCCTTAAACGAGCGCTGATAAACTCCAGTACACAACAATTACAGTAGGCTCCTTTCCCTCAGCTTCCCAAGGTCTTGCAGATCAGACACTGGATATGGGTTTCTTTGATCCGTTTGACCGATAACAGGTGAGAAGTATCAGTCGTAGCAGTGAGCCTGAGGCAGCCAGCTGTCACACACACGCTTCAGCACACATACACACACACGTAGCACTGAGCCTATGGCAGCCAGCTGTCACACACACACACACACACGCTTCAGCACGCAGGAGTCACACACACACACACACACACTTTGAGCACTCAAGTACACACGTATTTGAAGCATCCCTCAAGGCACTGTTCTCCCATCTTTATGTCTCTTGGTCTTCAAGCATCACCAAAAACACACTGGCTGCTTAAAATTGGGTCACTGGAAACACTCTTAAACAAGACATAATACCCCCCCCC
>OMLI01063703.1:0-12684 GCA_900302605.1 Rondeletia loricata
ACAACGGCTAGTTTAAAAGTTTGTTCACAAGTGTCGGGAGTTTAGAGAGGCGGCGAGTCACACTGGACGCCATTGATTTGCATAAAGTAGACTAGACCTCAACTTTATGCAAATGTTGAGCAGCCAATGTGACATACCGCCTCTGGAAA
This sequence comes from Rondeletia loricata, assembly GCA_900302605.1. Classification (NCBI taxonomy): domain Eukaryota; kingdom Metazoa; phylum Chordata; class Actinopteri; order Beryciformes; family Rondeletiidae; genus Rondeletia; species Rondeletia loricata. The sequence goes on from OMLI01063703.1 coordinate 150, forward strand.
CTCGGCGTGGCGCTACCAGAATGCATTGCGCGGCCGCTTACATAGAAAATGAATGGAATGCGTGGAAATGATGGAACCTGTGAAAATATACCATTAGCACCGTCCTCCATTTGCAACATTATGGGTTTGGTTCCAGCTCTTAATCTGTGTTGCATGTCACTGCCTCAGTCCTAACCTTAACCCTAACCCTGTCTTTTCTGTCCCTCTGTTCTGTACTATCCAATGAAGTATAAATTACATAAAGATAACCTCTCCTCCTGTTTCCTCTTCATGTTGTGTGTGTTTCAGGTAAGCTGTCCCTGGAGGAGTTCATCAAAGGAGCGAAGAGCGACCCCTCCATCGTCCGGCTGCTGCAGTGCGACCCCAGCAGTGCTGGGCAGTTCTAAACCAGGGGTAACAACACAACCTGTAAGGCTCACGTTTCTATTCACCATCTTCTAACTTATCCAAAATATATAACTGAAAGGATTTCTGGAATAGTTTTCATCATTTCTACACGGGGCTCTCAATGAATGGCAAGAGAACGGATATCAAAAGCCATATCACCTGTAACACAAGAAAATGTGTGATCAGTTGTCATTAACGTTCTCTTAAACAACGGATAACTGAACATAGAAGTTCTATCATGAGGGAGGACACTAAAAGTCCTGTAGCAAGGGTGATTCATTCCATTAGGAAAAGGAGAAAGACATTTCAAGATTCAAGATTCAAGATTCAAAACTTTATTGTCCATTAATGCAGGCAATAATGGAAATTTTTCTTTCGCTGGTGCATTTTGGATCTTTAGTTTTAAACGTCTGTACCCTAAAGGATATAATGTGAATGATGTTTTAGTGTTTCTAATGCTTATGTTTTTTATTAATCTTGGATGTATGGAATTGTTTTATTGTGTGGCCATACCATGTAGCCATGTAGGTTTAAAGCTTCATTGTCGACTGCTAGACATTGACCTTTGACGTGACCTATTTTCTGATTGGTCTAAGTTCACTAAGGTGGCTATTTTGACTGAAGTATTTTGGAAAGGTATTTAAGATCCATTGTCTCTTTGTCTTGTAACCCTGATGAAGGCTTTCTGCCGAAATACATTGGTTTTTGTGTACCAGTAAAGACATTTATTTATCCATCGGCCTCTAAGAGTAGCTGAATTTGTCTACTATCTAGGAAGTAATTTTAGGAGGGAATGGCAGATTGCATTCACTTTGCTAGCACAAATTATTCAGTGCAGCGCTCTGGTTAAAGAAAAAGTCCACCCTCGGATACTCTTACATTGTTAGATATCATCAATCTGTGATGTTCAATGCATTCCAGGAGTTATTTTGTGATGAAGAGTTGTCATGTTGAAGTGTTGTCTAGTGTATTCACTTTCTCCTCAGCCTGCCTCGTCTACAGGCAGGAAATGTTACTTTCAACCAACGGTGGGCGTATGGGCATATAAATATAGCTAGCTAGCCAACTAGCGTTAGTTTGTGAACACTGGGCCATTTCTATGATCATGGCCACTCAAAACACAACATGTCTTGTGGCTGTGTTGCATTCTGGTCTATTGAGGCTACAGTAGGTAGAGAAATTGATATCTCGGCCTCTTCTACGATGGATTTCTCCCTGTATGATTGTTGAACATCAGTGCAAAATGTAGCTGTAGCTGTGCTGGAAATATCTCGACATGACGCCACATCATCTACGTTTGGCCAGTTATCGGTGGGAATAAGAAAAATACACCACCAAACAACAAAATGGGCCCAGAAATGTAAGGTACATCGCCAATAGCTGATTTTTAACAGTGTTAAAGTGTTTTAGGTAGATTTTTCCTTTAAGTCTAGGTTTTAAGGGGAAATGAGAGAGAAAACAAGACCCTCCCCACCATCCATGGTGTTAAATTTGGATAAATCGCTCACTGCTCCTTACGTAACTTCCCCACGGATTTCAATAAAGTTTCATCTTCCCTTATTCATGTCACCTTCTGTTATTTTTTGCTCTTCACAAATATATTGATTCGGGGCAAATTATGTTTTATCTGTAATCTGTGCAAACCATTTAATGTATCATGTAATTACCGATTACCAACATACCAACAATGGCTGTTACCATATCAGTGTCTGTCAGTGATAAAATGACTATTCATCGCTACTTGTATGTATCTTATCTTTGCAGTGCTTCTTTGGGTGACTCCAATAGCCCTTACCCTCCACTATGGAGCAGACTGATGATGAAGAATAAGAAGCTGATGACGATGAAGAAGACAGGCCTTCAATACGTACTGAGGACTTAAAAGATGGGCACAGAAGCCACATTCTCCAGTTTTCCCAGACCCGTTTAGCTCAACCCTCTAAACCCCAGCAGAGACTGAACCCGAAGGTTTTCCCAAACCCTCACAGGCCATCAACCCCCATGTAATTGACAAGGATCCCTCAGTTTTCCAATAGGCATGTCAGAGAATACAGAAGGCCTACAGTATGTTGTATATATAAACTGCAGTCTCTGTATCAGTGTCTTTGCTTGGCTCTCTGTGCCCCACAAGGCTCTAGTCTGGGCGACACAACCCCTCTATCACTCTTATGTGTATCATAGACAGAGTGTGCATGAGAGAACGAGAGCGAGAGAGACATAATGGTGTTGAATGAGAGGACGTACTGTAGTTGAGATTATTTAACCTGCAGAAAGGACTTTTGAAGTTTGTCCTTCGCTCGGACAGAGAACTGCTTTTAGTTTCCTCTTTTTTCTACTGTGAGAATGTGTATGTGTGTTTTTTGCAAACTTGACACACTCGTTTATTCATATTTTGTGCTGGGATTTCAAGACTCAAGAAGAAAATGTGGACTTAATATTGTGCTTCTATGCATATACGCCCTGATCAATAGTTCAGTAGTTATCACAGAAATGAAAAGCATCCCTTTGTCTATCGTCCTTTCCAAGGGTTTTTCATATCATTACGAATTTGAAATTTGAAATGTTATAGTCGCAGTGTGTAACTGCCATCTAGCAGAAGAAAAAGTAGGAAAGTAGCCAAACCTTGGAAGTATTTCAAAGCTCTTTGAGTGCAGTGTAGATACACTGAATTGCACCTAAATATGTAAAGCAAAAAGTTCAGAATGTTCAGTTCTCCAAAAACAATCACCTACTTTAAAAAATCAAGTTGCAGAACAAATGTGAAATAAAAAGTTGTTTGTTTCATTTAAGCTGTTGCGGGATATCAAGCATGCAAATCAGTTTATTTTTGGACATTTACTATGTGAAGAACAAAAACACGCTTCTTCACATTCAGATTTAGATGTTTTAAATGCTGCATGCTGAATCCGTTTTTGATCATTTGGGTAAGGAGTGTGTGGATTAAATAACACGTATGCATGTGACTTATGTGCATGTGTGTATATGTGTGTTTATGGATATCAGTGGCTAATGGTTGATTGTCCATCCAGCTCTGTACCAGCTTCTGTATGTTAGTATTGTTATCATGATTGCTACCAGTAGTCAGTGTTATTGACAGCATATACACTGCCAAAGCTGACATGTAATGGTTGAAATTAATAACCTCACAGAGCAAAAACAAGGAGTAGCTTTAGGAAGGAAAGGAAGGAACAACAATCTGTACACATCTAAGCTCACATATAGACGTGCACTGTTTAATGGGGATGCTGTATAGTCGTAGATGAGTGCTTTTCCTGTTTCGGTTGAGCAACATAATTAAATCATGGTTCATCTGTATAGTTGAATTTCATGCTACAGGGATGTGAGCCATGGCTAAACAATGTAGATGCACATAAAGGACTGAATCCTTTCCTGAGATTCATGTGCAATAGCCCCAAATCTGTGTACACACCCAAATTTGAATTAAACTGCATGAACGCAATTTACAGTATTACATACAAGGAATTAAATGCTGTCGGTCACACATCGACACATCAGTGCTAGTTTCTCAAAACCATCGTAGCACTAATATGAACACTGTCCCAATAAATTCAAATGGGAGATAGATGCATCCTGGTGGCTCACTAGATGGAGGTGCACATGCTTGTTACATCAACAGTGAAGCTTATGGCCTTATCTCCTCTCTCCCGTCTTTCCTGTCACTCAGTTGTCACAAAATACTCTTCAAAGGGTGAAAAGCTCTCCCTTGGGGAAACCCAACCCAGGACCATTTTGACCGTCCCCCTGAATGTAACTGAGACCCCCCAGGGCGGAAATAAGTGGTTTCATTTATTTGTTTTCAGATTGGAAAAGTTTTGAATGTTTTTGTTGAATAACTGCTGTTTTGTTAAAAAATAAATACAATTACAAAAGTTTTTCAACGCCGACATTGAAACAACCGAGGATCACAACTACTGCAATGATATCGTCACAATGTATTGCTTTTATTGTATTTCTATTTTGTTTTTTAAAAAGCTGTCGGGTGTAACATTTCTGTTAAACACAATAGCATCTTGTGGTCAAGTGCCAAATAAAAACAAAAACAGTATTGTATAAATTTATACTGTACAATTGTTGTCTGTTGAACAAAATGTTTGTAATTGTTGCGTTTTGTAGGTTTTGTATGGTATCCTGTATTTAGTGACTGTAGTTTTTGAACACAGGATTCTGTTTTTTGGTCAAATTTAAAAAGCAAGAATTAAATCAAAAATGTTTGTGCTCTAGCATTGATGTGGTGTCAGTTTTATTGTGTAATGTAGGCAGTTTTAGTAATGTTAACAGTCTGTCCATCCATGATATCAAAATGGTCAAGTTCAAGTTCATTTATTTATATAGCCCTTTATCACAAAGCATGTCTCAAAGGACTTTACAGCAAATGAGTCAAACTAGATCTACCTAAGCAACAATCAAGAATTACAAAATGATGATAACAAACAAACAGTGACGCAGAACAAGACATAAGACATACAGTACAAAAACAAAAAGTTTAGCAGTCTACCTATTCTACAAAGCCTAACCTACCCGGCACCACCAACCTTAGACCCTCAAAGCATTAAAGCACGAAACCTTATCAGGGTAAAAAATGGAAGAAACCTTTGGGTGGGCCAAGTCAAAGAGGGATCCCCTACCGGGACAGCTGAGCGTGCAATAGGTGCCGGGACAAACAGTGTAATGGAAAGTAATATAATATAGGCAGTGATGGTGACATAAAAACAGTTTGCAATGGTATCCGCAGTAACAGATATCAAAATGGTCATAACTGGATATAGGTTGTAGAAGTCTAAATAGGAACCGCGTTATTAAACTGCCTGATTTCAAATTATGGCTGGGCAAAACATACTGTACATCATAGATATTAGAACGCCTTTGAATATAAAGATATGTGACAGAAATGTGCTGCCTGACTGTACTGCCTTTGATTTGTGTTAATGATTATATAAATCAAGCGCTCCCTAAGTCCTACTCTAGAGCAAAGTGGTTGGTTGTCCAGCAGTAGACTTATACTGCAGTTGTTGTCTCTTACATAGGGAGAAAATAAATCCAGCTATCATATTGTAAAGGCTAATGGGACTGAAATGATCTGAATGCTTCTCTAACTGAGACTACAGCTATTCTTTAGATTTTAAGAGCAGTTTTCCACAGCTGTAATGGCAAATGAAGACTTACCGGTAGTCAGTTTAGTTTGCCAGAACAAGATCACTGTGACCCGTCACATTCAGCTGCAGTCTGTTCCCTTCTGTAGTCAAGGCTCAAGGTACATTAGACAAAGTGGAATAAAGTAACTTCAGAGGCACACACATTATCAGTGAGGCGTTATGTCAGATGTGCTGCCCAGTGTATACAACTAAAGTTACTGAAAAGCTCTACTGACTTTAAATCAATACCTTTTCAGCCCCTTTCCTTCTATGGGTCAACCTATATAACTTAGTACAGTGTCACCTCTTCTCTCTAAAGGGCCATCTCCAGCTTAGGGCCCCATGAAAAAGAGGATTCTTCCTCTTTGATGCAGAGAAAACATTCTCGTTCCAAAGGTTTTCTCAATATTTGTCCGATATCTAAAATAGCTGGAAGCTACTGATTAAGGCTACTCGAATGTCACAAGTAAAACAAACCACAAGGGACAAATGACTGCATATAAAACTATATTTATTGACTCATTTAAAAGAGACTACACAATACAATTCAGTATTATAAAGGATAGAGAAGCTTTCGGGTGCCTTTGCAGCATTTACTCAGTGAACCAGGTGTAAACAGAGGCAATGACTGGAATAGGGCAATATTTAGACTGTTTAGCTTTGTTGATTTGCACTAGCCTCAGAGTAGGCTTCTGTAAATGGATGGACCAGTTGGGCATAGCTAGCCCCTAACCACTGTCATAAATACTAATGACTACAGCCTCTTCAGTGAGATGAAAAGCAATGATCACACACACAGAGCAAGCAAAACAATTAAACAGCATCCTGGAGACTATTGCAGTTGTTCCATAATGGTGCCTCATCTAATAATGTATCCATAGACACCAGCCATGTAATCTAAACCTGGGATAACTGTTATGTTTCTGGCACTGATTGGGAACATTTAGAGTTCAGCTAAATATGGCCAATCAATCAACATTCTAGTAAATTAACCATTCACTTTGATGGCAAATCAAGAAATGATAAACATTTTCAAGTACCACCTAAAAACAAATAAAACATGTACATACAAAACAATAAGCCATTACCTCAGATTGTGTCAATTTAACAGTCTGAGTGCCAGCAAAATACATTGCGTAGTCTTGCTATAAAGAAAGAGCCTTTCAAGCATCTGATCAAGTAACTCAATAGCATCCGCCACTAGAAGAGGCAGCAGGAAGGATGGCAGAGGGCACAGAGGAGAGCGGTACTAGGCTCTGCCGGTTATCCAATAAGACTTTTGTATTGTCTTGTTCCTATGAAACCATATCAAGCTGGTTGGATGCTTTGTGGTGACCTAGATTAAGACCTTGACTAGGTTCTATGTCTTGAACCCCGCTAGGGGTCTGATGCACCCAAGTGTTATGAGGTGAATTCCCATCAGCCAGTGAAGACTTGCATAGCGAGTTAGCCAGAAAAGATGAGGAATTTTCAACCAAGCCCCAGATCATGGCACTTCAACATGTTTTCAACATTAACCTTGTGTTCCCAGTGCCAGGAGCTCTCCTACAGCAGGTTTTCCACCAAAGTGGCAGTGCAGGATGTGGGGTGTATGAGGATTATCCCCACCGGATGGAATTTTGCCAAGGATCCATGTAGGGCAACAAATACCATCGACTCTTATAGTCCCACTCTCTGCCTGGTGGGAGAAACAGGGGCTGAGAGGGGAAACGGGTTACTAATCCATTAAATGTTTGGCCTTCCTCAAGGAATACATCTAATACTGGTTGAAGATTCCTGCACAGAAACGTGGCATGGCTAGGCCACCTCCGTCTGATAGTGTGATGACCGATGGAACAGTAAATGTATTGTTGTGGCTAACACTCACAGTCCAATCTCTTAATACCTCAGATCTCAGACAGAGTGACCCGCAATGAGTCTGCTGAGCTCTCCATAGCCAGGATGAAGGTGTCCTCGTTGGAGTAATGCTTGATGATGTTGTCGTCCATGTTCACCAGGACCCTGAGGGACATGAAATGCATAAACGGACAAGAATACAATTTCATTTAAAGGTAATATCTCCAGTGAGTAAAGGCCTCATTGAGTTTAGTCTAAGTCTTTTGTATGGACGTTGACTCTCTTGCTCACCCTCTTTTGCTTTTCTTGTAAACTTTGGCCATCTTCCCAACAGGCACCGCATATTTCTCTGAGATCTGTGAGAAACACTATGTTAGTTTTGTTAAAAAAAATAAAGGAAGAAGCAGTGCATTTTAAGTATGTTGATGGGTGTTGGGGTCCTGACCAAGTGTCAGCACTATTTAAGGATTGTATTACTACTCTGGGATAGACAGATATTTTCTGGCACAATAGAAGCGATTTGTTTGCCCCCAAAGTGCAGACCCTCCTTATTTTACACTCCAGGCAAACTAAAACAATACTTCAGCAGTACTTACCGCCTCCATCAAGGCCTTGAGTGTTGGGGAGCGGAGCATTAGGGCATCAAACACCTCATCACACTCCTTCCTCACGTACAGCAGAACTGTTGAGGCACGAAAATGAAGCAATCGATACAGAGCTACTTCCAAGTCTTACTTTTTAAAATGCAGCAACAAGAGTGAGAGCTGAAGAGAGCAAAGTGACATTCACAAACCTTTCCTTTCCAGCTCCACTTTGGACTTCTTGGGCTGTGGTGGACAGAGGTCTTCTTCAGCAAGACATGAAACCCTCTTCACCATGACACTCCTGACACACACACACACACACACACACACACACACACACACACACACACACACACACACACACACACACACACACAGAGAGCACCATTTAAAGGGAATACTACTGGATCCCTGTTTCAAAATGTGTTATTCCCCCTTTTAGGATGTTTCTTTCTACATTAGTGTGTATTCACTACTGTCGGCTGTAGCCAGAAACAAGAGAGACGTTTCTGTCCCTCTGCTGAATCTGTCACACTAATACTGATTATACAGCCCATCTCAAACCATAAGAATAACATCATGTTAATTATTTTTCCTCTTCAACAGTTACCTATCAAAATGGCCAGATCTAATATCTCTCAGCCAATCCTGTCACACTGTGAGACGATGATACCAACTCATACCACCATGAAATGGACACACAATTTCATGCTGTTGTGAATCCTGATGATTAACAGGCATGGTGTGTGGAGAGAATTAAATCATCCCAAACCCATTTAACGAGACACTGTGAAATACGCCACAACACAGAGACCGATATTGTCGCCACAGAGATATATTTCAAAAGTAAACCACTGAAAGGACTCGTTACAGGGGTGACACGTGGTGCGGTGAGCTGGAGTGCGTAACAGGCTTTAGAGCAAACCACTGGGGTCAAAATAACTGGAAGACACTCACCCGTCTCTCTCTACATCCTCAGTGTTAAAAGCAAAGACCTGCAAATGGAGTAAAAGACAACATGAAGCAGAATGCAAGATGCAGTCATCAGGGCAGCAAGTGTCAGTCTGACATTCACCAAGTGTGTGTGTGTGTGTGAGAGAGAGAGAGAGAGAGAGAGAGAGAGAGAGAGAGAGAGAGAGAGAGAGAGAGAGAGAGAGAGAGAGAGAGAGAGACAGACAGAGAAAGAGACAGAGAGAAAGAGAGAGAGAGAGAGAGAGACAGACAGAGAGAGAGATCCCTCACCTGCCCTGCTCTCTGCAGGTTTCCAAAGTGGACATCAGGAATGAAGAGGACGGGCTGGGAGTCCAGGTCCGCCATGGCTTTGAACAGCGTGCCGTCAGCCTTCTTAATGGGAGACGTCGTCCCCGGGTTGCCATTTTTCCCTGTTCCAGAGAGAGCATGAACTCAGCATCTGTTGCCGGGCAACAATATTGAATGTCCTTGCCTTTCTGTTGTTGTTTTATGTTCTCTCTTTTATTTTAACTGTATTATTATTATCATTAGTAGTAGTAGTAGTAGTAGTACGAATGAGAAGAAGAAAAAAGAGGAACAAAAGAAGAAAAAGAAATAAGAAAAAGATAAGAAGAAAAAGAACAAGAAGAAAAGAAGAAAAAGAAAAGATAAAGAAATCAAAAGAAGAAAAAAGAAAAAGAAAGAAGACGAAGAGGAAGAGCAGAAACGCCTCATATTATCCCTGAACACAGAACTGGTTTGACCTTTCGTCTTCTTCCTGAGCTGCTTCTTCTCCTCGTCACGTAGCTTCCTCTCAGCCCCCTGCCAAACACACAGGGGTTCATGGAGATGAAAGTATAGAGTAAAGTATGCAGAAACACAATAATTTTTTTTTATTCATCAATGCAAGTATACATTTGTAATAATAATAAGTATAATAAGTCAGTAGATTGTGCTAGTGTGTCGGTCCTCACCTTGTCACAGAAGACCTTGATCTGAGCGAAGGCCCTGTGGATGGGCCTGCTGCTGCAGCCGCTGTAGCTGTAGGTGTCGATCTGGATCATCAGAGGCGTCCCCTTCACTCCCTTCTGGGAGGAGAAGTCTGTACTCAGACAGTTCACAGAGATAAAGACCTGAGGGAGAAGTGGAGGGGGAGAGGGGGTTCGAGGAGAGATGGCAATGTCAATTCACTCAGATAAAGAGACGTTTAATTATAGATCATTCCCAAGTCTACATAGTGAGGGTGGGTGAGAAGCATTATCAGTGTCTCTGTGAGATAGTATACTTGGCTTATGTCTTATTTACTGACATCTTGGACACTTTTTAACCATCTTTTCAAATCACCTCAGTAGTCCCTAAGTATTCAAAACAATTGTGCCTTGTTTTGTAGGCGAATGACTCATCAGTAACATATTTCAAAATAAAGAGTCAGTCCTCTTGCCTGGTCCCGACCAGGTAGGCCTATGTTTCCGCTTAGCACAAACTATGAAATTCTTCCCTTTAGTTCACTGCAGTAGGTAAAACTAAGGTAGTAACTAATGATTAAGGTTAAAACTAAGGTAATCCTGTCTCTATTTTAAATATGAGCACTCACTATCAGCCAGTCATCTGTTCAAGCTCAGTGAGTTTTACAGCCAGTCTGGCTCTGAGATGGCTAGCCAGATCTGAAACTGTTAGCCAAGTGGTGCCAGTCTGTGAAGCAGCAAGTCAGATCTAAATCTACTAGTAAGATGTTTGTTCTCTCAGCCTTGACCCAGTTCAGGGTCAGAGGTCACGAGTCAGGTCAGTTCACATGCACAGTCAAGAAACATTCGGCCATGCAAATCTGGAAAAGGGGATGCCACTGAAATCAACAAAGCCCCAAGACTTACTTAAATACTCTATGTTAAAAATGTTCACAAATATACTAACAACCTGTGAAAAACAAAAATGTGAATGATATTGATTAATAATAAAATCTTATTACCATGAAGTCAAATACTGAATTACTGGAGGCTTAATATTGTTCCAGACCCCTCAATGTCACAACTTTTATAAATGCATGGCTTTGCTCCAACATCACCCTTTCCCGGCCCTTAATAATGTAGAGAGCAGATGTGCAGATCTGCTGCCTTGCTGAGCTACTGAATCTTTTAAAAAGGATGTGAGAACAAAAAGGGAATTCATAAGATCTCACCCAAATCTCAGTGCAAGTCCTACTACTAGTTTAAACCATGAAATGGTCACCATATACTTGAGGTTATCCATCCATTTAGTTACAGGGTGGTATAGATTCCCATTCTCGATGATTACATTTCCTGTTAAATGTCAAGCCACCTCAACCAACTCGCCCCCATCAACTCCTAATGACATTTCCAGTTAAACAGGACAAACAGCCTGAGCAACAGGTCTGCAGAGACGGATAACGGTAGAGAGGCTCAAAGCGGTTTTCCCACTACGCAGCATCAACAACATCGTGCCTGAACCTGCAGAGGTGAGGGCTGATTGCTGAAATGGCCTGGAGCACAAATAAGCCTCCTACACACCTCCACAAATTCACATCTCCACAAACCCATGCCATTTAGATTTCACCGGAAGCACTGGATGTGGCGGTGCGAGCGTGTGTGTAGGAGGGCTTTTTGTGTTTGCGCATATGTGTGAGCATTCAAATGCCCCCTTAAAAAGCAAAAAGTTCATAAGGGCATTCCAAGTGGCTGTTCAACGCCATCCGTTCAACCTGGCATAAACAAAAACACAAAAACAGAGTCATGCTGCAGGAAGCAGCTCTCATCTGCTCAACCAACACATTTCTCACTCCATTATGACAAGGGTGATGATTATTGTTGCTTGGCAACAGCACAGCCCTGCCAAAACAAAAAAAACAAAAACGAATGATTCCCCCCCAAAATATCAGTTTTGTATGCAAGCCCATCATAGCCTGATTCACACACACGAGGAGAGAGAGAGAGAGAGAGAGAGAGAGAGACATGTCAGCCATTCTGTGGTGGCCCATGGCACCCATTTCAGAGCCAGACGGATTAAGAAACAAGACCGTGTGCAAAGCCACGGAACAGCCGGGCACCTATGTAGCTTGGAGGGGAATGCGCATACCGCCACCCACTGGAGCAACTTGCAGTGTAAACCGTAGTTGGGACAACCTCTGGTTATATTCATATACGTTTTGGCTCGTAACTGGTAACATCTAACTACGTCTATCATCCGGTTCTTTTCTGTATATAAGGAGTCAACAGACGTTTCTCTCTTGGGCAGGGCATTTATTACCTCCGTGAACATAAAGCATATACATTTCACTGGGCTGGCCGTCTTCATTAGCTTTCTCTACCGACCGCTAAACACACACACCTGTCTATGGACTTTTTCTCCATCTATCCCCAAACACATGAGGAAACTTGGCTGACCTCACTACCCAGAATGCAACACTCTTAAAGTAACAGGCACATTTGTAACACCTAGCTCTCCTGGAGAAGAGTTAGTTTTTCATGATACTTCCTAGTCCTGGTTTTAGCAGCCCGACAGATGGAAACAGAAACGTAACCGTTCCCACGAGTCCGGAGCAGCGTGGAACGGCATGAAGCGGCCCCGGTAACCATTCAGCCTGACCATGGAAATGAGGCTTATGTAGCT